>JAMKQA010104020.1:0-12073 GCA_024699735.1 Posidonia australis | reverse complement strand
TTGGTGTCTTTCTGATTGATTGATTGTGTGTTAAACTCTTAAGACTAATCAGATTGCATAACAAAGTTCAAAGAGTTAATTAAAACTTGAAAATCTCTATTCACCCCCCCCTCTAGAGAAGCATTAGTATCCTACACAAATAACGATATTCAGATCTGATTTGTACAAATATAATGGCCTCTAAAGATTTGTTTGTTAAGAATCTTATCTTAGTAGAATTTTAAAAAAACTTGATGGGAAGAACTACTTGATTTGGACTCAAGGTTTTGAAACTTTTTTGGCTACTCACCATAAACTTAAACACCTCACTCAGCCTCTACCTAATGTAAAGGATAGTACTTTTGAAGATTAGGATGCCGAAGATTTAATAGTTGTCTCATGGATGGTGAACAATATGGAATCTTCGGTTGCTCGTGGGGTGATGTTTCTCCATCCTGCAAAGAAAATCTGGGATACTTTCAAAAAGATGTATGGATATGAGCAAAATATCTCTAGAATTTTCGAGATAAATGAGTAGATCTTCACCTTGAAAATGGGTGAAAGTTGAGTATAGAAGCACTTCTCTTCACTTCGATCTCTTCTTGAGGAGTTAGACTTATATCAACCACTGACTTATATCACTACGATGCGTCAGTATCGTGAGGAACTTGCAGTCGCTACATATCTATCTAGTCTGACTCCAAAACTTTCGTCTTAAGTTCAAGGTGATTCTACTCCTAACTTAGAAAGTAGTTTTGTTCGGGTTCTTCGTATTTCCACTGGTACATCTACGTTTACGTTAGATCATTCAGCTATGGCCACCACTCGTAGTCGCGGTCGTGGTTGTAGTTTTGGTAGAAAGGAGGTCGAGTACGAACTGATGGTAGAGGTCATACTCCATGTGAGCATTATGGTCGTACTAACCACAGATCTAAGCATTGCTAGGAGAAGTTTGAAAAACCTGATTGAGCACAGGTTTCTACAGAGATACAACATATATCTTCAGCTGCTCCTACTATTAGTGCATCTCTTGTAACACTTTCTCAACAAGAATACGCCCAGTTTATTTAGTTTAAAGAGACTCAGGCTTCTGCAGTTATAGCATCTACATTGCTAACAATCCTACCTTCCATGAGCGTACCAAGTATATAAAGGTAGATTATCATTATATTCGTGAAATAGTTGTGAATGGGATTATTGCTACTCCATATACAAAATCATCTTATCAGTTTGCAGATATCGTCACTAAAGGACTTAATGTTAGGATTTATGAATTTCTTTGTAACAAGTTAGGCATATATATGCTCTAACTTGAGGGAGAGTATTGAGCTTATTAGGGTGTCATGTGTTGAGTCTGTGATTGGGTAAACGGATTTTCATTTATATCCTATCTTATATATATGTAATCTCTCTCAACCTAATGAGATATATACATCTTTTTCTCTCCAAATCACAGTGTCTAATGCTACTCTTCCACTCGAGGGAGCAGCTAAGAGAATTGGAAAGGCTCTAGATAGACAAACTGCAGATATGGCTCACTTGGAAGTTAAAATTTAAGCAGTAGAAGGACTAAAGAAAACTGACAGTAAGGTTAATAATAACAGCAAGTTTGAAGCTCGTGCCAAAAAGCTCTTGGGTATAAAGCAGTGGACTTAAAGAGTGGTGAAGATGATGTGGTCACGTATGGCAAAAGAAAGGATATATACAGAATATTATTGATATGAAGGATGCAAAATATACTGATGAGGATATTTTAAATGTTTTGCACCCTTCCAACAAGATTTTTCCACCAGTATCTGCAGTGGTAAATGATTTGGAGGAGCATCTCAGAGATAATAAAATTCCCAAGTAGTGATGATGGGCCAAATGAACCTGACAATTTTGCCCAACCCGATCACTCAGATTCTCTAATTAAGGAAAATAGACAGCACTCTGAGGCCTCCAATGACATTTCAGCTTTTGAGGATCTGGATAAGAATTGCGATAAGGACCCTCCTTGGAATCCAGGTGACGACCGAGGAGGATATGCTGTCAACATCTCCTGTAGGATTACCATTAGTGTGTATGCTGAATCGGCTGACGGTGATACTTAGGTTGAGGATACTGATGATGAGGAACAATCTGTTAAGTCAGATGGGCAATCTAAAATGAAACCCAAGAAGACTAGACTTCCTGTCAGAAGCTATGAATTGAGAAGCAGATCAGTTCATAAGCTAAGACCTGATGGTCAATCACACAAGCCTCATGATAATTGTGATGATTAGTGCTTTATATTGGACTTGCAGAGGGATTGTAATATCCCCACTGTTAACATCCTAAAAGCCCGATAACAAAATTCAAAATTCCTACTGTTGCTATTTCAGAACCTATGCAATCTGCAGATAGGGCTGATAACATTAAAAGACAGCTTCATTTAGACAATGTTTGGACTAATGCTGAGTCAAATTCCAAAGTAAGGGTTTTCTGGTCTATTTCAGTTTCTTTAACTCATATTCTTGATACTTGTCAATCTTCTACTTTCATAGCTGAAGTTTATCCTTCTTGCAAATTTATGGTCACTGTGGTATGTGCTTCTTGTGAAAGAATTCAAAGAACTCTTTGGACTGATATTATTAACTTCCCTAGCTCTGTTAACATGCCTTGGTTGGTGGGAGGGGATTTCAATGCAGTTTGTAATTCTTCTGAAGTTGTTAGCACTACTGAATTTGATTTTCCTGCATCAAATGAATTTAATGTTTGTCTTCAACTTGCTGGACTTCTTGAACTGAATCATACTGGGAACTTATTTTCTTGGTGCAATAATCAACAGGGTATTTCTAAAACCTACAAGAGACTCGACAGAATTGTGTGCACACAGTGACAGGTTGAAAGTCGGGGATTTCTGTGTTAGATATTTACCTAGAATTCATTCAGACCATGCACCTATGATTTTACAGTAATGTTTTATCAGCAAACCAGGTCCTCCTTTCAGGTTTCAAACAATGTGGACTAAACATCAAGATTTTCTGGATTTTGTTGCTTCTCATTGGAGAGGTAAAGTGGCTTCTTGCTCTTTATCGAATTTTCGCATGAAGATTAAACTTCCAAAGGCTGGAATTTTAAATGCTTCGGGACTATTGTCAAGAAACATGAGGAAGAGATTAATAATATTGATTGTCTGGAACAAATGTTGCAAACTAACTGGGATGAAGATATTTGGTCTAAATGATGGAATCTAGAAAAAATTTCTTATCTACTGAGCTCCACATGAAATTTTGCTCAAGTAGAAGTCCAAGATTAATTGGCTTTTGATAGGTGATAAGAACATTAAATTTTTCCGTGCTGTTAGGAAAGATAGAAGGAAATCTAACATTTCCTCAGCTTTGCTAGAGAATCCCAAATTTCAGAATTCTATGGATTCTTTGAAAGCCAAAGCTGCTAACTTCTTCACGGATCTCCTTTCTGCTGAAAAACGTGAGATTCATTTGACTTTATTGGATTCTATCCCAAAGTCTGTCTTATATAGTTATATGAGGATAATAATATGTTATGTAGGCCTCCTGATTATGAGGAGATTAAGGATGCTGTTTTCTCTATTGAGGTTGACCATGCTCCTAGTCCAGATGGCTTCACTGCTAGCTTCTTTATCTCTTGATGGGATATCATTCCTGAAGATCTTATTGCTGCAATCTTAGCTTTTTTCAATGGTGCACCTCTTCCTAGAGCCTGCAAATCATCTTTCCTTACTTTAATCCCTAAGAAGGACAGGTTGTATGACTTGCCTGATCTCAGACCTATAAGTTTGTAATGTCTGCTACAAAGTGATCTCTAAAATTCCAGCTAAATGGATTGGATTAATCCTTCCTAAACTTATTAGAGAACAGAGAGCCTTTGTAAAGGGCAGAAGTATTTATGATAATATTGCTCTCACTCAAGAGCTTGTGCAAAGCTTGGATGGAGGTTTACCTGGAGGCAATCTGATTCATAATCTTGATATGGAAAAAGCCTATGATAGGCTGGATCAGGATTTTCTTTATGCTGTTATGGAAAATTTTGGCTGCTCTGATGATTGAATAGCTTTGATTAAAGAGTGCGTTATGAATAATTCCTTGTCTGTTCTTATTGATGGAATTTCTTTTGAGTTTTTCACTGATACTAGAGGTCTTAGGCAAGGTGATCCCTTATCTCCCTCCCTTTTTGTTTTGGCTGAAGAAGTTTTTAGTAGGGGATTGTCTCAGTTAGTCGATAAGAAAGAAGTTCTACCCTTTGATGTGCTGAAAAGATGCCCTGTTATCTTCCACTCTTTATTTGCTGATGATACCCTCATTTTTTTGAATGGGAGATTGAGTTCTGTGCATAACTTGATGTGCTTCCTATCTTTATATCACAAAGCTTCAGGTCAGAAGATTAGCAAAGCTAAAAGCTTTTTTCTGGTGTAAAAAAATATGCCCATTGCTAGGATGATGATGATTAGCAAAATCACTGGCTTTATGAAAGGTAACTTACCTTTTACTTGGGATGCCCAATCTTTCAAGGTATTTCTAAGCAGATCTATTTTGAGAATACTGTCAATAAAATTCTCAGTAGAATTTCTGGTTGGTGTTCTAAATTGTTAGAACTAGGTGGCAGATTGGTCCTTAACAAACATGTTTCGACTACCATTCCATTACATGCTCTTTCAGTCTTTGATGTTCCAGGGGTGGTTTTTGATAAACTGAATAGAGCCATGTCAAAATTTTTACGGCATGACTCAGACAATCATCATAGAAGATATTGGATATCTTGGGAGGCAATGACTTCTACCATAGCTGAAGGTGGTTTGGGAATTCGTAAACTATCTTATGTTATGTAGTAATATGGTTGTTGAAATATGAACATCTAATTCAACATCAATTGGCAATGAGTGGAAAGGTCCATCTATATATAATCACAAGTTCTACTCACTTTTTCAATGTGAGACTATTCCAACACTTCTCACTTATGATCTATTTTAGGTCCAATAAGTGATTTTTTTAAACATAAGAGGATGTGTGTGGACTTGAGCCTATTTTGGTCTCTTTTGATTCTGATATCATGTTGAAATATGAACATCCAATTCAAAATTAATTAACAATGAGTAAAGGAGTTTATCTATATATAACTACAAGTTCCAGTCCTTACTTTTTCAATATGAGACTATTCCAACAATGGTAATATGGTGGATCAGTTAAAGGATATCAAGGAGCCTGCCAGGTGGGAAAACATTCAAAAGGCTTGGATTATGATGAAATCTAACCTTTCATGGACTGTTGGCAAAGGAAATGTTAATTTTTGGTATGACAAGTAGCTTTCCAAAGGTACCATTGTTTCCTATAGCAATGTGAAGGTGAGCTGTCCTTAACTAAATGTGAAAGAGGTTCTTAATAACATGAATATTCTTCATGATCTTTCACTGCCCGAAGAAGTCCTCAACCAAGGATGAGGAACATGTTTGCTTGGGCAAGGAAACTTCAGGTTTATTCACTGTCAAGTCAGCATGGCACATTGTTCGCAAAGAAAAAACCTCTCACACACTGTGGAACAGGTATTTGGAATGTGTTTCTTCCTACAATATCGTATTTTGTTTGGCGTGGTTTTTGGAACAGGCTTCGAATGGATGACAGGATTATGCGCATGGGAGTCCATTATCCTTCCAAATGCTCCTGTTGTTCTAACCTCCCTGAGAATGAGTCTCTCACCCATCTTCCGTTTGAGAGTGAGGGGCTAACTGTTGCTGGAATATTTTCTTAAAGACATTCAACGTGGAAATGTGGGATTCAAACAAGACAGGAGCTGGCTGCAGTGGCTTATACATATTTTCGGGAAGGAAAGCCATGTGATAAGATTGAGGAGACTCACTGTTGCTGTTAAGTTATGGGAATTATGGAAGAAGAGAAGTAATGTGAAATTGGGAAATAGGAATGGCAAACTCAGAAACATTCTCTTTAGAATTAAGCTTTGGATGAAAGGCTTCAGCCAGTTGATGGGGAATATTCCAAGCAAGAATGTAAAGGAGATGGAGATCCTCAGAAATTGCAATCTGCAAGCTGGTGAATTAAGAGATAGAAAACAGAATAAGTTCAATGGATTCGTCCACCCAAGAAATGCTTCAAACTTAATGTTGATGGTACTTCCAGAGGCAACCCTGGTCTTACTGGTGGAGAAGGTGTTATCAAAGACAGCAATGGTAGATTTATTGTAGGCTTTTCAAAGTTTTATGGTTTTGCTACTAATATGCAAGCGGAATTCAGGGCTATGAAGGATGGCCCATATTTGGCTATGGATATAGGCATTGAGTTTAAACATATTCTGGTAGAAACTGATTCAAACGTACTAGTGGGATTATTTGAACAGCTTGATTGCTCTATCTGGCAGTTACAGAAGGATTGGCAAGATGTTCAGGGAATCATTACAGCTACCATGGGATGTCAACATCAATTCCACGAAGGCAATTCATTAGCTGATCACCTGGCTAATAAAGGAATTAATTCAAAATGCTATAGGGTCCACAGGAACATTCAGGATCTACCTAAAATGGTGAAAGGCATTATCAGATTGGAAAAAGTAGGTCATTCCTACTTAATAACCACTAAGCGAGGTTGGATTTATGTCTTCTGTTTGGTTTTTGCTGATCAAGTGTTTGGATTATTGTTCGGCTTGCTGCTCAGCCGTCTTTCTGCTCGACTCTCTTTCTGCTTCAACGGTTTGGGCAGCTTTCGCTCGGGGTGCAGCTGTTCGGTTGTGCAGCTGATAGGGTGCTTCTCAAGCAGTAGCTTCTAGTAGCGGAATTTTCTACTATAGGAATGTCACTGTTTAGCAGTTGATTTGTTGCTGCCGGGTACTCTTATCATCCCCCCTTCACTTCTTTTTTTTCTTGCAAGGGCCGGATTTTTGGGATTTGAACCAGAGGTGATTTAGTTGACTTGTATTTTGCACTGTTCACATACTAGAGTATTAATTTATTCTGTTCTACTAGAGTTATTTATTCTTCTTTGGAATAAAGGGACTGGTTGTAGTCTGTTGGGTACCATCGTAATGCTTAGAGCAGAGTCTGTTGTTGCTCTAAGGATTACCATTTAGCCTTCATGCTTGTAATCCTTTTTTTTTTAAATAAGATTACATTTTTGCCCAAAAAAAAGAGATTTCATTCTATTAAAAATGATTGTTTTTAACAACAAAAATAGTTGCCATGGTCATGATAATGTGAAACATATTAAATTCAAAGTAACAAGTTAACTACACAACTAAAATATCAGATAGAACCAAAAAACAACATAACGTCTATGATTACAAAGTAGCAAGGAAGTACTGAACTACTATAATTCAATCTAAATTGTCTAAAATAAAATTTTCTAGACTCATCTCAAAATGCACAGAAATACAAAGCACATTTATTAAAAACCAGTAAGAACAATTCGAGAAAAATGCACAAAATATTAGCACTCATTTCTGAAAAGTCACCAATAATAGGAATTTACTTGAAGAAAATTAGAGTAGTATACCCCATGTCTCTCATAGAAGACAATGGGAATGATATAAAATGCAGACATGTTTAAGAATATTGTTTAAACAGTTGTTTAATTACATATTTACATTTAACTAGTGACTAAATGTCTGTCTAAATGGATTAAACAACTGTTTAGGCCGATTTACGGTAATTCCACTCAAAAGGCTGTTTAGTCTACAAAACTGTTTAAACAGCTGAACGCCCATTTTTAGAACATACCATGATGTATTGTGACTCTTCACGGAAGTTGGTATCAGGCTGATTAACTGTCAGGTACTCAGGTTAATCAGATTTCCAGTTCGCTGATCAGTTCTATTGCTTATTATGGTGAATTATGGGATATAACATATTTCAGTGTGTTTAAACCGTTTAAATTTTGTTGAAGATCTAAATTGCAAGACTAAATCTCAGGTGACTGACAGAAATGAAACTATAATCTCACTTTGGCACGAAAGTCGCCAATAAGCCATGCTTTCTTGCAACAGATCTAATAACTTCTCGAACAAATATCAAGTCATCAGCAGCACGATTGCAAATTGTATGCCCCAATGCTATCTCAAACTGGCCATTTCCACTTTCTGCATGCAGCTGAGATAAGAAATAATGTTACTGAAGTTTGAAAAGATTGACAAGTTACTAGATTGATGCAACCATCATACAAGAAATAGCAAAATCATGTTATATATAACAACATTTCCTTAATGAAGTCTAATGTGAATAGGATACCCGTGCAGACACAAAAAAACAGTGAAAGAACAAGACCAGCAAGAACAAGCTATGTGACCACTACAATAGCTTGACAAGTAAATCAATACTACCAGAAAAAAATACCATGAAAATAGTATAAACTTCTAAAAAATATAATACTAGGTATAGAGAAGATTCAAATGTTGGTGCTTCCAAAGTATCTCTTAATGTCGAAGAGTCCAGCTGGTTAAGGAAAAGAAAGGATGAACATACAGCCTGCTGTTAATTTTTTAGGTTTTCATTTTTGTCCCTCTGAAATTTGACAATTTTAGATTCGATGCAAAATCAAATCTAGAAAGAATTTCTCTCTAAAGATTGTATCTCTAGTCAAAGTCAATTATCCTTTACAGATTAAGAAATCAAGATCTGAATCGATATTTTGTACAATTGAGTTGAACAACACATCAACCAATTACAGTCCAGGAAAAATGGGTATGGACATGGACAGGTGCGTGTTCATGGACATGTACGAGCACATGCTCATGGACAAGGAAATGGATGTGCACGTGCACATGCACACAGATACGGGAAATGACACAGCATACGCACAGGAAATTGGCAAATACTACAGCAAAGGCATAGTCACATTGACAATATAACTATATGGGTTATTTTTGAATATAATAACTTTATGATAGACTAATGTTAACATCTTAATACGAAGAAATGGCATTAACTTACTTAAACAGCTAGATAATTACTGAGATTCAATAATTTATCCTGGACCACTAGTAGGGAGAAGTAAACGGCTAAATAATTACATGTGCCCTGAACTTCAATAATAATCTATGTTGCCAACATAATTAGTGAGATTCAGTTTCTTTCCAGAAACTCTTACCTGTTCGACCGCAATGCCCATTGAGTGCAGAGACGAGAATACTTCTTGTAAAATGGGGGACAGAGCATCATAAGCAGAAGTAGAGCAGTAAGAAGTGGAGTCAAACGAGACCCACTGTTCTACTCCTCCTCTGCACATGTTTTTTTCACAGGTTATAAAAGCAAGCTGGTACTGACAGTACTGTAAGATATAGATTATGTGAAAAATATAGAAATTACCTCGAGGCATTCCTCAATAAATAAAATTCATTTTCAAAGCCTGCATTCATGACCTGTGGATAAAGCTTGTGAACATATAATAACATAAGCCAGCACAAGCATTTGATAGGCTTTTGGTACATACCAAATTAAATTCTTCTTTTAGAATTTCTGAAACCCGTTGTAATGTATTTCTTGGACAATATTCCCAAGCTTCACCAGGTTTTATTTGCATATCAGCTAATACCATTTCCTCTCGTTCAATCCTGTTGAACAAGAAAAGCAACTCAATCAGAGAGATGAACAAGGAAAATTTTAAGAAATATATTCTATCTCCCAAGAAGTAGAGCTATGGATGCAGCACAAAAAATTAAGGTCTATACATTTTAAACAAATTATAGTAGCACTCCTTTTGAGGATCAAGGAATTCCACCCATTCAATGTATTTAGGACTGTGGATGCATGAGATAAAGTGTGTGTGCATGCGTGTACGTGTGTGTGTGTGTGTACGGTCTAGCTAGGCACTTATGTCACCACTACAAGCAATCATGGTATCACATTTCAACACATATTAGTGAAATTCTGGGAACATGTCGGAAATCCAACTTCTTGACACGATATTCACTGTAATTCAAGAAATCCCATGTCAGTCCATGTTGGTGCCATATCGGTGCCATACCGATCCATGTTGGTGGAAACAGAGTAAAATCCTAATATTTTGTATCTTGAAATGTGACTTATTTACTTTCAAATCTTCTCTTGTTTGAGCACTATTCACATTAACAACTTACATTATGATACTTAAAATGTTAATATATGAAATCTATTCACTAACTCATCAACCCTTTTTATATTCCAAAAGGCCTCATTTTGTATATACATCATGTTAATATAGATCTGTGTAATTCATTTATTAGATTCCTTATAGGTTAAGTATATATTCTCTTATATATATAGAAGATTGTAATCTTTTGTTATGATATAATATATGATTCTCCTTCTACTTAACATAGTATCTAAAGCATAGGTTCAAAAGAATCCCTAAGCCTAACACACCCTCATCGATGACCACCATTGACATTGTAACGATCGCTAGAAATACTGTAGCATCATCAAAGTTATTGTAGCAACCTGTTGAAATATTGTAGTATTGCTAGAATCACTGTGGTAGCCTGCCCAAAATTAGTGTAGCATCACCAGAGATACTGTAACAACCGATCAAAATACTGTAGCATCGTCAGAATCATTGTAATAGTCGTCGGAAACAGTACAGTAAATTAAGTCGAGCCCTGTAGGCCCTATCTCATCACCATCAACCACCACAAGGCCTAGATCTAGGCATTCTAGCTGTCATCAGGACCTAATTTAGGCTTTTACACTACTGACAAGCCTTTCCATCGCCTCCTCCTCTTGTGATCGATATCTAGGCCTTATATGGATTAATTTATGATTATATATACTACTACAATCCTTAGACTGCATATAAGATCCCCCTCGTGGTCCTACCTAGGACAATTACAATCCTATATTCAGTTTTTGTGGATTGTTACTGTATGAGGAATGATCACTTAGTCTTTGATTATTTCCATGGAACTTGTCTAAGGGTTGTCAATCCTTTCTTATTAGATTAGTTACTTTTTTTGAATAATTATTTGTTGATTGTGCGTGATACGCATTAGCCGATGACCATCGTGATTGATTACTATTGTTTCCTACCTATCATATGGTCAATATGATTGACTATAGTTGTTATCTTTCTACCTGTTGCTACTACTATTGCTACAACATCTACTATTATTACTACTACTTTTATTCCTTTCAAGTTATATAGTTTTTTGTCAATAATACAAAGAATCATTATGTAACAAACTGTATATGTTAGATGCATCAGCTTGAGGGAGAGTGTTAAAGTAAATAGATCCTTATATGAATCTTTGTGTTATTTATTTATTAAGTTCTTCTAGATTAAGAATGTGTTCTCCTATATACAAGAAATTGTAATCCTTTGTTATGATGTAATATATGATTCTCTTTTCACTTAACACATCATATTTCCTTATTATAAATGTCTAAACTATGAATTTAAAGACGTAAAGATGTGTATTGTTGCTCACTTCAACAAATACTAGAGTTTCATATCAAAATTCAAAGTTTTTAGCGGATTTCCATATTTTACCATGTTTCTATCGATATTTCCAACGATGTCCAATACATTTTCTATTTTGGAAGGACTGAAGTCCAATGCAAAACCAATGTTTGGAACCACGCGAGCAATCAAGCTAATATGTGTACAATTAATATCCACCATGAAAAATATTAAGTCTATTTAAAAGTACTTTTGCTTCTTGCATTAGCCACGTGAGAGGAAGTACTTGCCTATAATATGTGGAGTGTCATAATTTTTTTGACATTATGTGGATCAATACTCTCAAAGCATCTAAATATATTTAGACTTTACAGTTTTTTATATGTTGGTATCAGATGTAAATATGGGGAAGTAGATAACTGTCATCACATTAGAGGACAAAATCTGTTTGGATTTTCAGGAATCCAGAGATTCTATGCATTTTATGTACCATAATACTTCATATTTCTCATGCTATCACTCCCACCACAACCATGGTTCCAAACATCGATTTCGTATCGAACTTCGGTTCGACAAAAATAGGAAACATGTCGGACATCGGTGGAAATGTCGGTGGAAATACGGTAAATTTACGGAAGTTCATGGAAATAATAAAAAAACTTTGAATTTTACTTTGAAACTTTAGAATAAGTTACAGTACATGATAATCTACATTTAAGACT
>JAMKQA010104019.1:0-15026 GCA_024699735.1 Posidonia australis | reverse complement strand
TGCATGATTTTTCATGTATATGGTTTTCCTTGTCTTCCATAATAGATTAGGTGGCGACTCCTTTTGTTTTGTTTTTCGACGTGATTTTGTCGACCGATTTCGCATTCTTTTGCGGAATCTCCTCGCTGGCATGGTTACAATGACAGTTTGCTAGGTTAGGGTAATGAGCTTGTCAACTGAGATACTGTCGGTGATAGTTTTGAAGATTGGGTAACGAACTTGTAAACTGAGACACAGTTGGTGACAGTTCAAAGAGATGGATAATGAACTTGTCAATCGAGATGCAGTCAGTGACAGTTCGCAAGACAAGATAACGAACTTGTCAATCAAGACGCAGTGGGTGATAGTTCGCAGAGTTGGATAACGATCTTGTCCACCGAGATGCATTTGGTGATAGTTCGTAGAGTAGGATAATGAAGTTGTCAACCGAGATACGGTCGGTGATTGTTCGTAGAGTTGGATAACAAACTTGTCAACTGAGATGCAGTCGGTGAAACGCAATGGAAGATAACAAACTAGTCATCGAAGATGCTGTCGATGACAGTTTGCTAAGCAAAAAACTCAACTTGTCAACTAAGATGCATTCGTTGATAGTTCGTAGAGCTGAATAAAAAGCATGTCAACCAAGATGCAGTCTGTGATAGTTCGCAGAGCTGGATAACAAACTTGTCAACCCAGATACAGTCGATTATAGTTCATAGACTAGGATAACATACTTGTCTATCGAGATGCAGTTAGTGATAGTTCGTAGAGTAGGATAACAAACTTGTCAACTGAGATGTTGTCGGTGACCATTTGTAAAGTAGTTAAGGAACTTGTCAATTGGGATGAAGTTGGTGACAATTCACAGAGCTGGATAATGAACTTGTCAACCGAGACGTTGTCGATGATAGCTCGTAGGGTTGGACAATGATATTGTCAACTGAGATACTGTGAGTGACAGTTCACAGAGTGGGATAATGAACTAGTCGACTGAGATGTAGTCGATGACAATTCACAAATGAAGATAACAAACTTGTCAACCGAGATGTAGTCGATGATAGTTCGTGGAGCTGGATAACTTACTTTTCAATAGAGATGTTGTGGTGACAGTTAGTAAAGCAGGATACCGAGCTTGTCAATTGACATGTAGATGGTGACAGTTCGCAGAGTTGGATCTTATCAATGGAGATGTAGTTGATGATAGTTTGCAAGATAAGATAACAAACTTATCAACCGAGACGCAGTTGGTGATAGTTCGCAAAGTTGGATGGCAAATGTGTCAACTGAGATGTAGTTGGTGGTAGTTTCTAGAGTAGGATAACGAACTTGTCAATTGAGACAAAGTCGGCGAAAGTTTGTTGAACTTGAAAACAAACTTGTTAGCTGAGGAGCGGTCATCTATAGTTCAAAGTGTAGGATAACAAACTTGTCAACTGAGATGCAGTCGATGATAGTTTGCGAAGCAGGATAACAAAGTTGTTAATCAAGATGCAGTAAGTGATAATTCCCAAAGCAGGATAACAAACTTGTCAACCAAGATGAAGTAAGTGATAATTCCTAGAGCCGGATAACAAACTCATCAACCAAGATACAGTTGGTAATAGTTCATAGAGTAGGATAATGAACTTATCAACTGAGATGCTGTTGGTGGCAATTCATAGAGCAGGATAACGAACTTGTGAACTGAGATGTTGTCGGTGACAGTTTGCAAAGTAGGTTAATGAACTTGTCAATCGAGTTGCAGTCAGTTATAGTTCGTAGAGTTAGATAATGAACTTGTTAACTGAGATGTAGTCAGTGACAACGCAAAGGATGTGACACCTAGGTCTGATTATCCATTTCCAATTATAAACCATGTAATAAATTGTAATTTTGTATAAATGGTTTATTAATGGATAATCTGTTGTTTCTTGTTATTGTGGTGGTTTGTTGGCTTTCTATACACCTGTTTGTGTTTTGGGACCAATGTGGGATCCAGTTTGAGGATGCACAGTTGCCTCAGTTTGCGTGCCCGTCTTTTTCCTTTTCTCACTTTCTTTTTTTCTCTCTCTCCCTCATGAGTTCTTATCTTCTTCTTCCTCGTTCTTCTTCTTCTCTCCAACCCATACCACCACAGAGTGAGAGCCCGTGTCTCCTCGTCCCCTCCAACGTGAGGGTGATGGGATTGGTGGCCGATGTGATATGGGAGGAGGAGGAGATAAAGCGGGGTGAGGAAATGGTGGGGTGGAAGCCAAGAGAGAAAGAGGGAGGAAGAGGGCAGTGCGCGAGTCAGAGGAGGATAGTTTTGTTTGCTAGGATTGCTGGTGGGAAAAAGACTTCACCAGGGCACAAGGAGGCCTACTGTAGTGTGGGGGAGGTCGTCGAAGTGCCACCTGAGGTACGCGACCCCTCTTTCTCCTTTGTTATGCATTGTTAGCTTAATGAGAAAAATGCATGAAAATGTTGTATAAAACATGATAAATCGTGGAAAAATGATAAAAGTGTATGGAATGGATTGTATGAGGAGTTCATGTAAAGATCATGTGGCTAGGATGAATTTATATGGATTTATACGAATTGTTTTGGCAAGTAGGCTACAGTGATTTAAAACGAGTTCCATGCCTTTGTGATTTTATTGTGGATGGCATGATGAATGGAATGATGAATGGTTTGAGGGGTTTTGAGGTAAACTCAAGGGTCTACACCCCTTGTTTTATGATGTATGTTTAAGGGGTCCGTTGGAGGTCCCCATTTTGGGCAAAATGATGGGTTGAATCATGGGAGGTGTTTTGGACATAGGGAATTCGACATGCCAAACTGGGTTTGGTATACCGATTCCCTATCAGTTTACAGCCAGGCCCCTGGTTTCGATAGACCAAAAACACTTAATCGACTGAAACAGAGGGTTTCAGTATATCGAAAGGGTTTCGTATACCGAACTAGCGATTTTCGGTAACTGAACCTGATTTCGGTCTGCCAATTTTGTCCCCTGGTCCATATGGATAAATGTGTGAAAAATGAAAATAAATGATTTTAAATGGATAATGAGTATGTGTAAATGGTGTTTTCCCCATGTAAATGACATGGAGGAATATGGAATCCAAATAAGTGAAATTGGAGATGGTTTTGGGTTTGAAGCCATAAAAATGAATAAAAATGACTAAATGTTTGGTTTAGTGTGGTTTTGGGCATGAGACCCAATTTGTGGTTTTAAAAGTATGGTTTTGCAAGATTTTGAGTTGGGACCCTAGTGAAGGGTCATGTGTTGCATGGAAAAGATTCCTGCAACGGAAAGGTAAGATGAAAATTGTTTTGAAAGGATAACCGAAGAGTTTTGAAAATGGAATAATAATAATAAGTTGTGGAATCATGGGGGTTGGTGTCGGCAATATGGTAGGAGAATGATACTCCAAAAAACCAATTGTCAAACATGACCGTGGTTGCCAGAGTGAGACCACGAGGGGTTGGTGTCGATAAATTGATAAGATATCAATTGTCGAATACAACCGTGGTCATCGAGCATGAGATGGTGTAGGCTGAGTCTAGTATATGAACCAGGTGTTCGGATCACCGATGGGACATCAGAAAAAAAAGACGTATCCCCATGTAGATGAAAAGAAATTGTGGTCGGTTGGTTGTGGCGGTGTCCTCCTATATGAGGAAATTCACCGTGGCAGTGCAGAGAGGTAGGGGAAATGGTGTCCTCACCAACTACTTGTGTGCCTGGTTACCCTTGATGAAGGTAACATCAATAAGAAAAGTAGAAATGAATCAGAAAAGTGTTGGATTTGTGAAAATGAAAAGGGTATGGTTTGGTTAGGATTGGGCTTGTAATTGGTCCTAAAATTTAGAATTCAATAAGAATTGTGGTTTTAACCAGTTAACAGCCCTTGTTTGTGATTTTCAATTTTGAGCCCTGTGAGGCATTGTATTTTAGGCTGGACCTGGTCGGGGATATGCATTTCTCAGAATAAGAGAAAGGTTTTGAAAATGCACAAAAGAGGAAAAGATGAGTTTTGGGGAAAAGAATTTGTTTTTCGAAACAGATGTCCAAATGTTTTAAAAGAAAAAGAGATATGAGTTTTGAAAATGACATGGTTTTGGGAAGAAATCCCAAACATTGAAAAAGTGAATTTGAGTTTCGAAAAAGGCATGTTTTTGGAACAGATTCCCAAGTGATTTTAAAAGAAAAGGAAATGATGTTTTAAAATGGATTTTCAAAAGAAAACCATGTTTTGTAAATTAAAAGCTGTGTTTTGTGGTTTTTGCCGAGTTTTGTTGTGTGTGTGTTTGGGGCATGTATTGGATGACTTATATGTTACTCACGCGTGCTTTGTTTGGTTTTCAAGTGCAGGTTAGAGTGCAGTCTAGATCCAATGCCTGTGTAGGAGCTACTAGCCGCACATTGTTTCCTGAAGGTGAGCCTTAATTACAATTATTTAATTATTGTTGTAATTGATGTAATTTACTTATGATACTGTAATTTAGGTAACGTACTCGGGTTTGGGGCGTTACAGAGGAAGACAATGAACTTCTCAACCAAGATGTAGTTAGTGACAGTTCGTTGAGTAGGATATTTAACTTGTCAATTGAGATGCATTCATTGATAGTTCGTAGAGTAGAATAAGGAACTGGTCAACCAAGATGCAGTCTGTGATAGTTTATACAGCTAGATAACAAACTTGTCAACTGAGATACAGTCGGTGATAGTTCATTGAGTAGGATAACGTACTTGTCAATCGAGATGCAGTTGTTGATGGTTCACATAGCAAGATAACAAACATGTCAACTAAGATGCTGTTGATGACCGTTCGTAAAGTAGTTAACGAACTTGTCAATTGGGATGTTGTCAGTGACAGTTCGTAGAGATGGATAACAAACTTGTAAATAGAGACGAGGTCGATGACAACTCGTAGGGCTAGATTATGAAATTTTCAACAAAGATGTTGTGAATGATAGTTCGTAGAGTAGGATAATGAACTTGTCAACCAAAATGCAGTTGGTGACAGTTCACAAAGGAAGATAATGAACTTGTCAATGGAGATGTCGTCGATGACTATTCATAAAGTATGATAACAAACTTGCAATTGAGATGCTATAGTGACCATTAGTAAAGTAGGATAACGAACTTGTCAACTGAAATGTAGGTGGTGACACTTTGTAGAGTTGGATAAATAACTTGTCAACCGAGATGCGGTCAGTGATAGCTCGTAGGACTGGATAACAAACTTGTCAACTTATCAATTGAGACGTAGTCAGTGAAAGTTCACAGAATTGGATAACAAACATGTCAATTGAGATGTAGTTGGTGACATTCACAGTGTAGGATAACGAACTTGTCAAGTAATACATAGTTGGCGATAGTTAGTAGAACTAGATAACGAGCTTGTTAGCCAAGTTGAGGTCGGATACAGTTCGAAGAGCAGGATAACGAACTTGTCAATTGAGATGTAGTTGGTGACAGTTCGTAGAGAAGGATAACAAACTTGTCAACCAAGATGCAGTCAGTGATAGTTCGTAGAGCTGGATAATGAACTGGTCAATCGAGATATTGGTGGTGATTGTTCATAGAGCTGGATAACGAACATTTCAAATGAGATGCAATTAGTGACAGTTCGTAGAGTAGGATAATGAACTTGTCAACTGAGACGCTGTTGATGACAGCTTGCAAAGTAGGTTAACGAACTTGTTAATCAAGATGCAGTCGATGATAGTTCATAGTTCTGGATGACAAACTTGTCAACCGAGATGAGGTCGATGACAACTCGTAAGGCTAGATAACAAAATTGTCATTAGAGATGCAGTTGACTACTAAGATGTAGTTGATTATAGTTCGCATAGAAGGAAAACAAACTTGTCAACCGAGATGGAGTTAGTGATAGTTCAAAAAGTAGGATAATGAACCTTGTCAACCGAGATGTAGTGTGACATCTGGGTCTGATTATCTATTTTTAATTTTAAACCATGTAATTAATTGTAATATTGTGTAAATGGTTTATTAATAGATAATCTGTTGTTTCTTGGATGTGTGAGCTTGTGGTTGGCTTTCTGTGCACCTGCTTGTGATTTGGGACCAATGTGGAGTCCAATTTGAGGATGCACAGTCGCCTCAATTTGCGTGTCTGTTCTTTCCTCTTTTCTTTCTTTCTTTTTCTCCTTCTCTCACTCACGAGTTCACCCCACCTTGTCTTCTTCCTTCACCAGCCCGTGCCACCAATGACACTGGCCCGTGCCTTCCTGTCTTCTCCGACGTGATGGGTGGCTTGTGCGACACAAGAGGAGGAAGAGATAAAGAGAGGCGGAGGTGAGTGGCAGAGGAAGGATTGAGATTTGAGGGAGAAGAAGGAGAGGAGGAACGACGCGCACAGAGGAGGTATAGGTTGTCTATGTGGTTTGCTAGCAAAGGAACTTCGCCGGAGTGCAATGGAGGTCGCCGGAAGAGGTACGCGACCCATCCTTCTCCTCCATTCTCTTCTTTTCTTCTGATAAGTTAAATGCATGAAAATGATGAAAAATGCATGTAAAATCGTAGAAAAATAGGGGAATTGATGAGAATGAGTTGAATAGCATGAAAACATAGATGTCATGCGGTTAGGATGGACATTTGTAGGAATATACAATATTTTGGGATGAAGGCTACAGTAGCCGTTTTGAGTCTCATCCCTTTGTGATTTTCATGTGGATTGTGTAGTTAATGAAATCATGAATGGCTTGAGGGGTTTTGAAGTAGACTCAAGGGTCTACACCCTAGGATTTATTGGTAATTTGTGATGTGTTTGGGAGGTTAGCTCAAGGCTCCCACTTCCGGTGATTTCGTCGATCGAAACAGGGGAATGCCCTGGTTACGGGAAATCCTGACAGATTAAGCCAGGATACCTGGTTTCAGTAGGCCGAAATCAACCAATCTACTGAATCAGGCAATTTTGATATACCAAAAAAGTTTAGTATACCAAACCAAGGATTTTCGGTATACCGAACCTAAAATTCGGTCTGTCGATTTTGTCCTGACCCTGATATATATAAATGTGAATATAAAATGAAGGACAAATGGTTTTAAAGGTATGTAAAGCATGCGTTAATGATGTTTTCCCCATGTAAATGGCGTGATGGAACCCAAATGATTGGATTTGGGCATGGTTTTTGGGTTTTAGACCCTATAAATGAATAAAATGATTGATTGTGTATAGTTTTTGGGCATGAGAACCAATTGTGATTTCAAACACATGGTTTTTCATGAATTGAGTTGGGACACCAGTGGAGGGTCAAGTATTGCATGGAAACAGATTCCTACAATGAAAAAGAATGGAAATGGAAATGGTTTTGAAAAGGAAAGCTTAAAGAGTTTTCAAAATGAAACACTAATGTTAAGGAAGCACGAGGGTTGGTGTCGACAACGTGGTGGGAATATGAGGCTCCATTGAAACCCGTTGCCAGACACAATTGTGGTTGCCGAGCTTGAGACGGTGTAGGCTGAGACTGTGTCGTTGAACATAGTTGTTTGGGTCATCGATGGGACGTCAGACAAAGACGTGTCCTCGTGCATATACGAAAGAGATTGAGGCCAGTTGGTCAGTGTAGTGGCGTCCCACATGGGGAGTTTCACCGCAGCAGTGTAGGGAGGTAGGAGAAATGATGTCCTCGCCTACTACTTGTGTGCCTGGTTACCCCTAATCAAGGTAACGTCAATAAAGAAAAGTGGAAATGAATAAGAAAAGAATGTGATTTTGAGAACTGGAAAGAATGTGGTTTGGCTAGGATTGGACTTATGAATTGTCCTAAAATCCTGGAATAAAATAATGGCTTTGTTTTAGCCAGTTACCAGCCATTATTTATGATTTGGTTTTGAGCCCGAGAGGCATTGGGTTTTAGGCTTGATCTAGTTAGAGATATGAGTTTTGAAAGTGGATTTGGTCCTGGGAAGAAATCCCAAGCAATAAAATGAAAGATGAGTTTTGAAAAGGAACATGGATTTGGAAATGATTTCTAGAATTTTTTAAAGAAAAAGGAAAAGTGAATTTTTGAAAAGAGTATTACCCTGAGAACAGACTCCCAAGTGATTTCAAAAAAAGAAAGAAAGAATGATGATGTCTTAAATGGAATTTCAAAATGGAAATCAAGTTTTTTATACTAATAGTCGAGTTTTTGGCTTTTCGCTAGATTTCGTCGTTTTTGTATGTTTGGGGCGTGTACTAGGTGACTTAGATGTCACTCACGTGTGCTTGTTTGGTTTTCAAGTGCAGATTGTGTGCAGTCGAGTTCCGGTGTCGGAGTCGAAGCTTCTAGCCACACATTGTTTCCTGGAAGTGAGCCTTAGTTATAGTTATTTAATTTTACTGTAATTAGTGTAAATTTTCTTATGATATTATAATTTAGGTAACGTGCCTGGGTTCGGGGCGTTACATGTAGTCGATGATAGTTCACATAGCAGGATAACGAAATTGTCAATCGACATGCAGGCGATGACAGTTTGTAGGGACCTATTATGAGCTTGTCAATCGAGATGCTATCAGTGATAGTTTGAAAAATTGGGTAACAAGCTTGTCAACTGAGACACAGTCGGTGATAGTTCATAGAGCTAGATATTGAACTTGTCAACTGAGATGCAGTTAGTGACAGTTTGCAAGACAAGATAACGAACTTGTCAACCAAGATGCAGTCGGTGATAGTTTGCAGAGTTGGATAACAAACTTGTCAACCGAGATGCATTTGGTGACAGTTTGTACGGTAGGGTAACGATCTTGTCAACTGTGATGCAGTTGGTGATAGTTTGTAGAGTTAGATAACGAACTTGTCAACTGAGATGTAGTTAGTGACAGTTCACAAAGGAAGATAATGAACTTGTCAACTGAGATGTAATCAGTGACAGTTCGTAGAGTAGGATAATGAACTTGTCAATTGAGATGCATTCGTTGATAGTTTGCAGAGCAAGATAACGAACTTGTGAACCAAGATGCAGTCTGTGTTAGTTTCGCACAACTAGATAACAAACTTGTCAACTGAGATGAAGTTAGTGATAGTTCATAGAGCAGGATAACGAACATGGCAACTGAGATGCGGTCGGTGACTGTTTGCAAAGTAGTTAAAGAATTTTTCAATTAAGATGCAGTTGGTGACAGTTTGTAGAGCTAGATAACAAACTTTTCAACCAAAATGAGGTCAATGACAACTTGCAAGGCTGGATAATGAAATCGTAAACTTAGATGCTATGAGTGACAGTTCGCAGAGTAGGATAACAAACTTTTCAACTGAAATGCAGTCGGTGATAGTTCTTAGAGCTAGGTAATGAACTTGTCAATCGAGATGCAGTCGATAATAGTTTGCACAGTAGGATAACAAATTTGTCAACTGTGATGCAGTTAGTAATAGTTTGCAAAGTTGGATAATGAACCTATCAACTGAGATGTAGTTGGTGATGGTTTGCAAAGCAACATAACAAAGTTTTCTATTGAGAGCGGTGATAGTTTGTAGGCTTCGGATATCAAGCTTGTCAACCAAGATGCGGTCAGTGACAGTTCACATGATTGGGTAACAAACTTGTCAACCTAAACACAATCGATGACAGTTCACAGAGCTAGATAATGAACTTGTCAACCGAGATATAGTTAGTGACAGTTCGCAAGACAAGATAAAAACTTGTCAACCAAGATACAGTAAGTAATAGTTTGCAGAGCTGGATAATGATCTTATCAAATGAGATGCATTTGATGATAGTTCCTTGAGAATGATAATGAACTTATCAACCAATATGCAGTTAATGATAGTTCATTGAGTTAGATAACAAACTTGTTAACTGCGATGCAATCGGTGATAATTCGTAGAGTTAGATAACGAACTTGTCAATTGAGATGCATTCGGTGATAGTTCGCAAAGGAGGATAACAAACTTGTCAATTGAGATGCAATTGGTGATAGTTCGCAAAGTAGGATAATGAACATGCCAACTAAGATGTAGGTGGTGATAATTTGTAGAGTTTGATAATGAACTTGTCAACCGAGATGTGGTTGGTGATAGCTTGTAGGGCTGGTAAAGCTTGTCAACCAAGATGTAGTTGGTGAAAGTTCGCAGAGCAGGATAACAAACTTGTTAACCAAGATGTAGTCGATGACAATTCGCAAAGCTAGATAATGAACTTGTCAACCAAGATGCAGTTGGTGACATTTTGCAAGGTATGATAATGAACTTATCAACCATGTCGTAGTCGATGACAGTTCCTAGAGTTGGATAACGAATTTGTCAACCGAGATGCAGTCGGTGACAGTTCGTAGAGCAAGATGACAAACTTGTCAACAATGATGCAGTTGACAATAGTTCATAGAACTGGATAACGAATTTGTAAATCGAGACATGGTCTGTGAAAGTTTGCAAAGCAGGATAGACTAACATGTCAACTGATATGCAGTCAGTGATAGTTTGCAAGAAAGGATAACAAAATTGTCAATTGATATGTGGTCAATGATAGTTCGCGAAGCTAGAGTAGTGAACTTATCCACCGAGATGTAGTCGATGACAGTTCATAAGATAGGATAATGAAATTTTCAAACGAGATGCAGTCGATTACAGTTCGCAAGATTGCATAATGAACTTGTCAACTAGGATGTAGTCATTGACTGTTTGAAAGACTGGGTAATGAACTTGTCAATAGGGATGTAGTCGGTGATAGTTCGTAATGTAGGATAACGAACTTGTTAACCAAGATATAGCCGGTGATAGTTCGCGAAGCATGATAACAAACTCATTAACTGAGATGCAGTCAGTGATACTTTGATAGGTAGGATCATGTAAGATACCAATGGATAGCCAACATGCCCTTGGCATCACGAGGACGATACGAAGAGGCAACTGGAAAACTCCTAGCATTAAGGTTGAAGACACTGTAGTTGGATTAGAGGGTAGGTCTAGAGTTATCAGGAAAAAGATGCCCCAAGTATTGAGATGGGCTACCGTTGAAAAGTTGGCAGAGAAAGAATAGAGGCATATGATTTCAAGGAGCCAAATTGTTCGTTTTAGGGGATAGAGTGTGCTAGAGCTGGATCTTGTCTACAGGTGCACCCTGTATCGCTATTGTTATGTGTTGATCAAGCCTAATGCTTGTAAGGGCACTGAATGCTTGCTAGTGGGTGCTTATTGATGTTGAGACAATGTGTTGTTTGCTAGGTGTTGAAATGCCACACGTTGGATGCTATTGCGTGCTTGTTGTATGCTTGCTGAATGCTTCGTGCTTGTGGGCATATTGAATGCTTGCTGTTAACTAGAGTTGAGACTGATGATTTGTATGCAGGGCATTATTTATTATAATGGGTGCTTGATGTGAGTCGCAGCTAGAGAGTAGCTGACATGCCCCTAGTGGAAGATGTAGAGTGTGAGGCCCTGATTACAGTGAACTTGCCCCTTTCAAGACATTCTGATGTAATGCGCTTTGCCTAGAAAGAAGCTGACATGCCCATGGTAAGTGATATTGGATTCTAGATGCAAGCTACTGTAGAGTTATGCATTCCTGACCAAAGAGCAGTTGACATGCCCTTGGTTAGAATATTCGGTGATAGCCTGTGAAGTTATGCTTAAGCAAGCAAGCTGAATTATTATGTGTGGTTTTTATTGTTTGTTTGCCCTTAGTTAAGCTAGAAAGCTTAATGCTTGCTAGAAAGGAGGAAGATGCCCTTGACTTGATAGACCCTATTAGGATTCACATGTTGTGCGTGGCTCTCTTTGGTGGGTGGTGGCACTTAGGCTCATTGTGATTGAAGCTCCATGCCAAACTCTTTAGGGCTCTACACTTGCTTTTTTTGAGTTTAATTTTTTTTGCTCCCTCATGGAAACATGGTTTTGATCTACCCCTAGCTTGGACGTAATGCTTTAGGCTAAAGGATTTTCCTACTAGAGAGGGGTGGCTAGTCCCTTCAAAGATGTGGGCTGCCTAGGTGCATAATCTGACTCCTCTTAAAGGTATATCAGTGGGGTAAAGCTGTGCCACACATTCCTCTCTCTTGGGCTAACCTTTTCCTTCGCCTTCTATCTTTTTGGTTCTTTTATGCCCATGTAGATGTATATATATATATATTTCTAGCTCACTCACTTAGTCACCCTATTATTTTATCTCCCTCTTTGAGGTGCTGGGTACTTGTGGAGTTTCGACACTTCATTTTGCTTTCAATGGGTAATGGCTCCCTCACTTGCCTATTTA
Organism: Posidonia australis; assembly: GCA_024699735.1. Taxonomy (NCBI): domain Eukaryota; kingdom Viridiplantae; phylum Streptophyta; class Magnoliopsida; order Alismatales; family Posidoniaceae; genus Posidonia; species Posidonia australis. The sequence goes on along the minus strand of JAMKQA010104019.1, from coordinate 2,884 downwards.
TCTAAGCAGTGTCAATTGAGGAGGGCCAGTCTTCTCCCATGCAGGCTAGCTTTTTTATTTTTGTCATCAGGCAAATGTTGTTGGCATTCAAGATCTTTTGTTGTTTTTACTTGTTTGATTTTTTTTGGAATTTTCTTTATTTTCTAATTTTTTTGGTTTTTTTGAAAGGAAAAGTAAATATGGAAAAACAAGTAAAATGATATGGCTTAAATTCTTGTTGTTGGTTGTTTGTTGTTGAATGTGCTGGTGCGATGACCAGACACTTCGACACTCAACTGCTAAAATTATGAAATTGTGACCATGCCGGTGGAACCTTACACGACTCCTCGGTGCACAGAAACACACGAGGAATCCCGATATGGTCACGGCGAAGATGGTGAATCCGAGAAAGGAGACTCAACTCGGAAACGCCAAAGAAAGATAAGAAAAGGATAAGGGAAAGGAGTTGCCACCTAGTCTTTTAATGGAAAGACGAGGAAAACCAAATACAAAGAAAACCCAAAGAAATCAATGCAAAGAAAAACATGTGTGCTCCTTGCGTAATGGATGAAGTGCGTAAATCAATACAGGCCAGAGAAAGGATAAGGATTCTTGTTACACGTGGGGAAGGTGTTAGGCACCCTCATACACCTTAAGAAATCAGTCTTTCAAGGTTAGCCACTTGCTCATGATCTAGTGTGTGTATGCTTGTCTAATTCAAATGCACATGCCTAAGATGAATGCGAAAACATGACAAATATCCAAGAAACAATGAATAAAAGAGAAATGATAAGGAAAATAATCCAAGGGACAATGTAAATGCCACTTTACTATATGCCCTTGGGCAATTAAGAAAATCATGAAAATTGGAAATGTTCGGAAAGCGTCACACAAAACAATGGAAACTTAAGAAATCCAAGAAAATCAAATGAGAGAAAATAATCCTCATTCGGCTCCATGTCAGCATTGTTAAGCCTGTTAGTGTACGTTCTCGGGCAATGAAAATCCAAATCAAATCAAAAACCATGAAACATAGAGGAAATCCGAAAAATGATGTGAAGACTCAGTATGAAATGAGCTTGAAATGTGTGCAAGATACAAGAAGATATGCATGAGAATATATACATGAAAGAGAGTAACAAGATGAACAAATGAATGCATGGGTGAAATATGTAAGTTTCTAGGGGACTCTATGCGAAACTTACATATTTCTAGGTAAAGACTAGGATATTCAGGGTTTAATATTCAAATGTGCTAAAGAACACGTTTCTATGCAATTCTATGGAAGTTGGGGGTTAAATATGCAAAATTATGCATTTTGGGTAAAAATTGAGATTCCCAGGGTTTAATCTATAAATGTGCTAGGAAAATATGTGTTCAATGAAATTTAGGAGAAATTCAGGGTTAAATGTGCAAATTAGTGGACTTATGGGTGAAAATAGGAATCTTCAGGGTCTGACTTATAAATGTGCCAGAGAAATATGTGTTCAATGCAATTTTAGAGAAATTCTGGTTTAAATGTGCAAATCAGTGGACTAAAGATGAAGGAAAACAAAATCTGAGGTTTTATGTCAAAGATTTAGGACCTGAAAGTTTATAAAAGAAAAGCACAAGGGCTACACTGAAAATTTACCAAAGCAAAACATTATTAAAGCGATTTACAAACAAATGCAAGGACTGGGATGCAAGATGCAAGGACCTAAATGCAAGAGAAGAAAAAAAAGAAAGTTTTTTAAAAGAAACTTTTAAAAGCAAGCTCGACGGTCATCGGCGACGAATACCTAGGAAGCCATCTAGGGCTTCCCCAGCACCTGATCTTGCATCAAAATACCAGATAAGCAACAGGAAAGAAATGGAAGAGGATCTGTCAACTCTGATCATGCTTTAGACGACTAGAAGCTTTCCCGCACTTCCATCGTTGGTGTTACGATTCCAGCATTAGGCTTAGAGAGGGAGGAGATACTGGTGGTGGTGGAGTGGTGATCCAATGCTCCTGGAAGGTCGACGGTGTGGACAAGTGAGATTCCACTGCATAGGAGGGAACGATGGTGTGCGGGACTCCTAGTTGACCTCCAACTGGAAGTCATCTTCTCCAATGATGGTGGCAACTGCTGGCAGCGACTGGAGGCACTGGGTGAGTGGGACGTTGCTCCTGGTGGCTTGGAGAAACTCGGAGGAAGATGTGGAACCATTCGTAAGCTTAAAGACTCCCTGGTTTGAGCTGTGCACTCAGTAGGTCGCCGTTTGACGATTGTCGGCAAGATTGCTCCAGTGCTAATAAAGGCGGCGTTGTGGCTCCCAAGGGGGTGGAAAAGCTTGAGGGGAAGAAATCTAACTATCCACACTCTCGAGGACTTGAATTGCACTATAGGTTCTCTTCCCCATCTAGCTCGCGAGAAAATGGGTTTGGCAACTAATAGAGTTGGAAATTCCGGCCAAGGAGCTTCATATCTCCACTGGAATGACTCCAGGGAGGCTAAGGAAGACCTGAGGAATAAAATGCAACTAGAATTCAGTGGATTAGAGGCTTACCTATATCTGTAGTGGTTGGATGCTATTTTTTGTCACCAGAGTTCACCGAAGAAGGTGACCAGAGCTGGCCTGAGCTCTGAATTGCTTCACCTCCGAGTCTCCTCGATGATTTGATGCTCCTTTGGTTGCTATGGTTGCTCTGATTAGCTAGCCTGGTGATCTCTCTTGGTTTATCCTTTTTACAAGTTTTCTCTCCCTTTTCTTCCCCCATCTCATTCTCTTTGCAAATGGGTATTTATATACTTGCATGGTTGGGTTGTTAAGGTTTTTAGTTTAGGTTGTTATAGGAGTTTGTTGAGGTTGTTATGATGGAGTGAAGGGCAATTAGAGTTGTTAGGGCTTTTAGTTAGGTTGTTATAGGAGTTTGTTGAGG
>JAMKQA010104018.1:0-10916 GCA_024699735.1 Posidonia australis | reverse complement strand
TGGAACAATGGTACCTTTTTTACAGATAAAATTTTTATTACTCATTCAAGGTCAATCCATTCTCAAGTGACTAGCTGAGAAATCTTCCAGCCTGATCTTATCAGATACACTGTACCAATAGGATAGGTAGAGAACGAAATTCTAAATAATACATGCTTTACCATACTTCAGGACATTTTATGAGAAACAAGGTCCTGGGTACCTGCTCTCTCTTCTTTAATTCTGCCTCCTTTGCTTGAAGCTCCTTCTCTTTTCTCTTAAGATCGGCAGATGGCGAGATCGGCAGATGGCAGACGACGAGATCGGCAGATGGCGAGATCCGCAGACGGCGAGATCGGCAGCCGCAGACGGCGAGATGGAGGAGGGAGAGGGCTGAGGGGACCTCTGGTGAGATCGGCAGCCGCAGACGGCGAGATCCGCAGACGGGACGGCGAGATGGAGGAGGGATGGCGAGATGGAGGAGGGAGAGGGCTGAGGGAATGCGGACTGCGCGGTTGCTGTCTTGACTCTTAGGGAATGTGGATTGCGGACGGCGAGATGGAGGAGGGAGGTAGGATTTAGGGCAAGCCGCAACTCGCAAGCCCGCACCTGCTGCACGGGAATAAGGAAGTAGAAAAATAATTAGTGTAAAATAGTGTAAGGTATATATATATATATTAGCGGGTCCACGGGTCTGGGTTTTTTTAGACCCAGACCCGACCCAATAAGTGAGCGGGTCTAACGGGTCCACGGGTCCACCGGTCTGAAAATCAAGACCCAGACCCAGACCCAGCGGGTCCAAACCCACGGGTCTGGGTCTAGACCCGACCCATTGCCGCCCCTACCAACTACGCTATCAGGCCACAGTGGTCGGATGGCTGGGCCAAAGTAGGATCTACTAAGCTGGACCTATGGCTATTACTTGATTGCTAGAGCATCAAGGGCTTGGGCTTGGTGTTTGGGATAAGTTTATCGTAGATTAATGGTTTTGGGCTGAGTTTAGGGTGTTAGGGTTGCTTTTGGAGTGTGAAATGGATTTTGACGTGAGGAAGTAGGTAACACCTGTAAATTCATTTTTGTAATTATTTATATTTTAATGAATTTATCTTTAGACAGGTGTTACTGTTCTAAGGCATGTTTGTGTGTTTTTGTGATTTTGGTCTTGGGCCTCGTGGGCCGACTTCCTTTTGTGTGTTCCTGTGCTTGGTTGGCACTATGCTGGTGGGCCTGTGTGTGGGTCCATGTGGGGCCCGTGTTTTTGGGCCAATTGGTGAGGCTTGCAATTGGCCTCGTGCTGGGAGTGGGTGGTTGTATGTGTGGGATTTGTGTTTGACAGGTGGAGGTTGGCTAGTGTGCATGCACGCTTACCTTCCTCCTTGCGTAGCTATTTAAGTCGAGGCACACTCCCCATGCAGCAACACATCATTCCCTTCTCCCCCCATGCCACCTCCATCTCCCCGAGCACGCCACTCTTCCTTCCCCTCCACCCCACTGTCTCTCTCTCTCCCTTCCTTCCTCTCACCCACCCTCTACTCACCCCCTTTTTCCACCTCTCCCTCTTCACTATTTCCTTTCTCCCCTGTTGCCTCTGTTCGATGTGCTCGAGGGTCGATGGCGGCATGCGACAATGCGTGGAGCTCTAGTGCGGTGTCCTTGAGGTTGTGGAGTGGCCAAGGACGCCTGGAGTCGTCGGTGGTTGGCTGGAGTTAGCGTGGATCATTGGAGTACGTTTTTAGATATGCACCTCACCTCCGTGTTGTAGAAAGTATGAAAATGGTAGAAAATGATAAAAATGCATGAAATCTAGGTAAATTTACATTCCTAGAATTTATTGTAAATTTATGATGATTTTTGGTGGAATTTATGGCCATTAATGGCGTTGTGTGGTTTTAGGTCGTTTTGACTTCTGTGGCTTCTCAAATTTATTTCTCCTTGCATGATGAATGGATTTTGGTTGCGTTTGTGTGGATTTGGAGTAGACTCGAGGGTCTACAATATATGTTTTAGTTGGATTTTGTGGTGCTTATTTTGGGAGTCGGCCCCTTAGTCTCATTTTGAGTGATTTTGTGGATGTGTGCCTTGGGCCGTTTTCTGGTTTCGCAAAAAAACGGAATACCGAACAGCATCGGTATGCCATTTTCTGTCAGATTAGATCCTCTAGTCAAAATTCAATCGATCGAATCTCCTCGGTCTACCATTTTTGGCAATGAATGTTGACCATTGTGTCTCAGTTCAATCGACTGAATTTATTCGACCTACTGAACCAGGAACTTACGGTCGACGGGTCCGGATTTCAATTCGTTGTTTTGGGTGACTACATGTATTTCGGTCGACTGATTCTGGTCGAACTTCTGGTCCAGGAGGTTTTGGTATACCAAGCCCATTTCGATATGTCAAATTAAGGCCCAGCTATTTTATAAAATGTGATTCTCGTGAATTTCCAGATTAGTTTGTTTTGCCCATTTGTGATGGGATCATGGGCCATCAGGGGTGGTCTTGTGGGACACCTGATGTGTCATTTTGTCGAAGTTTTTAAATGAGTCTCCAAAGATATAAAATGATTTGAAAATGGTTATTAAAGAGATGTGTTGACCCATTTTGGAAAGTGATTTTCCTTGTTTTCTGTGTGTGGGCCAAGACACCGTGGGATTGTGTCGTCGAGACCATGGAATGTGACGACATTCTTGGGTAGTTAGGGGCGTCTCCCTGGTTGAGGTCAGGGCCCAGCTATTTTATAAAATACGATTCCTATGGATTTCTGGATTAGTTTGTTTTGCCCATTTGAGATGGGATTGTGAACGATCAAGGGTGGTCTTGTGAGACACATGATGTGTCGTTTTGTCGAGGTTTTTGAATGAGTTTCCAAAGATATAAAATTATTTGAAAATGGTTTTTCAAGAGATGTGTTGGCCCATTTTGGAAAGTGATTTTCTTGGTTTTCTGTGTGCGGGCCGAGACACTGTGGGATCGTGTCATCGGGACCAGGGAATGTGACAACATTCTTGGATGGTCGGGCTCATCTCCCTGGTTGAGGTCGGGGGCTGAGATACCTGAGGTTGAGAGTCGTCGGGTCTTGGAGGTATGAGACTCCCTAACTGTCATCTCAAGGCTAGGGTTATAGTCCACGGGTCGAGGTGTTTTGTGGCATAATGGGGAGATATGATTCTCCTGCTGTCACTGTAAGCACTAAGGCTCGAGTGTTGTCAGGTGTGGAGGTATAACACTCCCTCTTAAGCACCACGTGAAGGATGCTATGAGGAGGCATACCCTATAGTAGCTAGTGCAGGTGGGACACGTGTCCCATAGCTGGTAGCGTCCTAAGAGATAAGACTGCCTTCCTTAGGAGGGGTTGACTTTGTGAGGGTTCTCCAGGTAGAAGGATCATGGAACGGTGGTTGGCTCCTATGTAGGGTGGCACACCATGGTAGTGCAGTGCACCTTGGTGACTACTAGTGGCTAGAGTTGGTTGCCTAACGTCAGACTTCTGAACTCATTGTGTGTGATTTTGGCCATTGAGGGCCTTGATTGAGGTTTTGGGCTGGTAGAGCCATATTTGCTGTTTAGGCCAATGTAGGTCGCGCTTGCTGTGGTTTTTGACCTATTGGGCCTAGTTTGTCAATCTTTGTGGTTTTGGAGAAAATGATTTATGAAATGATTTTAAGGAAAAATTAATATAGATTTGTTTTCTGCTGTTTTTCATGGGGTGCGTACTGGGTGACTTTTGTCACTCACATTTTCTTCGTGGTTTTGGGTTGCAAGTGTAAACATGTAGATGAGTTTAGTGCACAGAGTTTGGAGTCTCATAGCTACACACACAGCTTCCTAATAGTTGATATTTCTGTTTAGCTTTTAATTCCTTGTAATTTAATTTGTTTTAAGTTATTATAGGAATTGGGGGCGTTACAAAGTACCTCGTTGCCACTGATGTGCTCTTTCGGAGAATTCCACTAGTCAGTGGCTACTAAAGTGGGGTGTCTACAATAAAGATTCCAAGGCCAGTCCGATAATAATAGATATGTAGGAGTATAATGTAATACTAGGCATGGACTAGCTAACGTAGTACTCAGCGATGATTAACTATGCAAAGAAAAGGATGTTGACAGAATGTCCAAGACCAGACTTGTGCTTAGTGCAAGGAGTGAGACCAGGTGAGTCGAAGAAAGTGATTTCAGTGATAAAGGCTTACCATTCACTAACCAAAGATTGTGTGGGATATCTGGCCATTGTAATTGTGTCCTCCTCGCCTACTCTAAGGGTACAAGATATACCAGTTGTATACGAGTACCCTAATGTTTTTCCAAAAAAGTTGCCTAGTATGTCACCGCACAGGAAAGTGGAGTTCCTAATTGATTTGTTGCCATGATCCACTCCTATCTCAAAGATCCCTTACAGAATGGTACCAGCTGAATTGCGAGAGCTCAGGAACTAATTGCAAGAACTACTGGACAAGGGATTTATCAGGCCAAGTGTACCACCTTGGGGTATACCTGTTCTGTTCGTCAAGATGAAGGATGGTTCGCTTCGACTATGTATAGGTTATCGAATGTTGAATCATATTATAGTAAAGAACAAGTACCCGTTGCCCAGGATAGATGATCTATTTGATCAGCTAAAAGGTACCTCACTTTTTCAAAGATTGATTTGAAATTAGGCTACCACCAGATCCAGATCCAGGAATTGGACGTGCACAAGATGGCCTTTCGAACTCGGTATGGCCATTACAAGTTCTTAATCATGCCTTTCGGATTGACAAATGCTCTAGCCACCTTCATGAACCTGATGAATAGGGTATTCAAATCCTACTTGGATTAGTTTGTGGTAGAATTTGTAGATGACGTGCTGGTGTACTCTTTTAACATGGAAACTCACCAAATACACCTAAGAATTGTACTAGAGACGCTGAGGCAACATTAGCTCTACGTAAAGTTCTCTAAATGTGAGTTTTGGCTAGAAGAAGTCACATTTATTGGCTATATCATCTCAGGAGAAGGCAACAAAGTGGATTCGACCAAAGTGGAAGCAGAGATCAACTAGGCCAGACCTAAGAATGTGTCAGAGATCGGAAGTTTCTTGGACTTGACAAGATATTATCGAAGATTCATTCAGGACTTTTCCAAGATTGCAGCACCTTTGACCAGACTAACTCAAAAAGAAGCGTCATTTGTGTGGAATTAGCAGTGCAAAGAAAGTTTCAATGAGTTAAAGGCCCATCTAGTCACATCTCCAATGTTGACTCTACCTTCTGGAAGTGGTTGTTTCACAGTGTACAATGATGCTTGCGAAACTGGATTGAGGTGTGTTTTGATGCAACATGGTAAAGTGGTAACATATGCTTCTTGTCAATTAAAAGACCATGAGAAGAATTACTCCACACACGACCTAGTGATGACTATAATGGTGTTTGCATTAAAGATTTGGAGGCATTACCTGTATGACGAATAGTTCAAAGTATTTACAGACCATCGAAGTTTGAAGTACATTTTTACACAGAAGGACTTGAACCTGAGACAGCAAAGGTGGGTCAAATATCTCTAGGACTATGACTTTAGTCTATCCTACAACCTAGGGAAGGTTAATGTGGTCGCAGATGCATTAAGTAGACGCACTTATGTCGTGCCGAACCTAATAATCAAGGAATGGCACATGTTGGAAGGATTAGTTGAGTGTAGAGCTCGGAGGCAATATCAAGGACCTATTAATTGGAGCTTAGATTGCTAACTTATCTATTCATCCAAGGTTACCAGAAGCAATTGTGGATGTACAACAACAAGACCCATTTGTACATGAAACATAGCAACAGCTGGGGGCAAGAGAAGCACCTCATTTCTCTATTGGTATAGATGATGGGTTGAAGTACGACTTACACCTATATGTGCCTCAGGGGAAGAAATGAGGTAGAGATTGCTAGATGAAACCCACTGGTATAGATACACAATCCATCCAAGAAGCACCAAGATGTACAAGGACCTGAAAAGAAACTTTTGGTAGCCTAGGATGAAGAGAGAGATTGCTAAGTACATAACAAATTGTGCAACCTACCAGATAATGAAGATTGAGCACCAGAATCTCAAAGGGACTCTACAACCTCTGGATATTCAAATATATAAATGGAAGCATGTCTCTATGGACTTCATGATAGGATTACCCAAGACCAATAGACAGAACGACACAATATGGTTAATTGTCGACTGGCTCACAAAGTCAGACATTTCTTACCTATAAGAGTAAATCTTCCATTGTCGCAGCTAGCAAAGTTGTACATGTCTGAAATAGTTCAATTGCATGGAGTGCTTGTGTTGATTGTGTCTGACAGAGACACATAATTTACATCGAGATTTTAGGAGGCGTTGCAAGAGGCTTTTGGCACTGTGTTAAATTTCAACATTGCCTTCCATCCTTATACAAATGGTCAAATCGAAAGGACTATTCAGACACTGAAAGATATGTTGAGGGCCTGTGCTTTGGACTTGAAAGGAAGTTAGATGGAACATTTGCCACTGATCACGTTTACCTACAACAACAGTTATCACTCCAGCATTAGGACGGCGCTGTATGAAGCTCTATATGGTATACTATGCAGAACACCCACTAGTTGGAGCAAAGTAGGTGAACGTTAGCTTTTGAGCTTAGAGATTGTGCAGCAATATATAGACAGAGTGGAATTGTTTCGAAAAAGGCTAATATTTGCACAAAATAGACAGAAGAGTCATGCCGACAGGAGGCGAAGACCTTTAGAACTCAAAGTAGGAGACTTCATTTTCCTAAAAGTATCACCAATTAAAGGGTGACAATGTTTGGCAAGTGAGGAAAGCTGAGTCCTCGTTACATCGGACTCTGAAGGATTTCCAAAAGGACTAGTGAAGTTGCATACAAGTTGGATTTGCCTCCGGATCTCTCTAGTGTGCATAGCATGTTTCATGTTTCAATGTTGAGAAAGTACTTGGTAGACACGTCCCAGGTGATATCAGTGAACGGAGTTATAGGACGATCTAACCATGGTAGAGGATGTTGTTTAGATACTTGATCGGAAGGTACAAACTCTTAGGAATAAAGTAATTCACCTTATGCTAGTTTAGTAGCAACATCATGGCTCATGGGAGGCTACCTACGGCCAGGATCGTGAGGTAGACATATATTAATGTAGACACCCTAATTTTGAGGCTACTTGTCGATAAACTCCTTCAGAATAACTTGCCTTGGATGTGGTAGATCAACCCCTTTCACAAACCCATCCAACACTCATGAAACTTTTTTAACACATAAACTAATCCCTAAATCAAAAGCCCAAAGCCCATCGGTGATCTATACAATCAAATACATGCCCAATAATATATCAGGCGCAATTTCTAAGTGCAATTTGTAGGCACACAAAGTTGGTGCAACTAAGTGGCATAATTAATAGATGTAGACACCCTGGATTTTGTAAGTAGGGTCAGATGGACTCAGGAGAGAGATCACAGGCTGTAGAGTTGGTGGACCCATTCACTTTCCCTAGAACATCCCAAAATACCTCAAAAACATTCACCAATCTCCCAAGACTTCTAGAACCACATAGACGTCATCCATCTTGACCCTTGGATGTTGATGGCCTCTAACAAGGTTGGTTAACGAGCTCAAGGGTTGTTCGACTAGCTTTTATGGGGTCAGGTGGTATTTACCAATGGTTATTCATGATGATATCATCTGGCGTATATCGATGGTGGATGTGAGTGGTGATAATACCTGGCAAGATGCCCGATTTCAGGCACAGAGGGCACTGGTGTCACATTTCGTTGATAATTCACCTTATCTTCTTCACTAATGACCAGGATTCATTTGGAACCTGATTTTCAAGCACCAAGACCATTAGGCCCCTTCCTCAACATCGAATTTACCCTTGATGGACATTGATTCACATCATTGCCGTCCACCGAAGGCCATTACTCATCCATGACCTCGAATCATCCCCGACACCTATTTAAACCCTTTTGCGCCACTTGAGAAGGATCATCACCATCATTGCCATTAGTTCCGAAGTTCCAGTGTGAGTGCTTTGCTTCCAGCTCCAATGATCATCCAGTGGTATTCGATGGTTTAGCGGCGTCAACAGCGCAACAAATCACTTCCAGGTAAGCTCTTACTTGTAATATCTCACTGGTTGCATCCTTATATGTGCTCCAAGTCATATCATCATCCCTCTCTTTCTTCTTTCACTCTGACGATCTCTTGTATCGTTAAAGGTTGGATTCTTCTTCATTTGTGGTGCGCACAAACTCCGAACGAGGCCATTAAGCCTCAAACTTGATGTACGTACATTGTGGAGGATTTCCTTCACCTCCTTCACTGAGACGTTCCTGCCTATAAGCAACATCAGAGCTTGACCGGAACGAGCGACGGTCGGCCAGAGGAGATTTGTGTGTGTAGTTTTCCTCTTTCTTATTGAGATTTGCACTCTCTTTCCCTCTAGATCCTCTCCTCCATTCCTTGCCCTCTCTGAATCTCGAAGCTAGCTCGCTAACCTCTGACGGGGCTGTTCAGTTAGCATTCCAACAAGGAGGATGAGAGGAGTGATCGGGAGAGTGATGGTTTGTTTTGATTGCACAAATTTATTCCCTCTTATTTACTCTTGCTCATCTGACGCCTCCTTCCACTGCCCGAGCCTTGTTAGGCCTCCATGATGCTCGCCAACCTTTGCTGACAATACTTCGCATGCTCACTGTAACGACCCAGGTTTTAGGAGTGGTGCTTCGGCCAGATAATTAAGGTGAAATTCAGGCGTGTTAAGCTTTAGGGGTCCCAATGCCTAATGTGGGACACGTTCTCAGTGGTGTCTGACGCTTGGATTGTGGGTTTTTGGCCTTTTTGCATGGTGTGGTTTGGGTGCTGTGCTGGCCCTCATAAGAGTTTTATGGGTTTTTCCTGGGCCGCGGAGATTTAGTGGTGGGTCCCTGGTGGCACGAGTCACGTGGACGTAGAAGGTCGCGTGGTTTGGTTTCGTACTTGTGGCTTCCTTTCTTTCTCTTTCCTTTCCTTTCTTTCTTTCTTTTCTTTCTTTCTCTTCCCCAGGCCCCACCCCCACGTGCCTCTTCCTCTTCTACTTCTTCTTCTTCTTTTTCTTCTTCTCCTCCTCCTTCTTCTTCCCCATTACGCCAGAGAGTTGAGGGGGAGGGAGATCAAAGAGAGGGAGACGAGAGAGGGAGATGGGAGGGGGAGAGCAGAGAGGGGGGAGAGATGAGGGAGAGTTTTTAGAGAGAGGGAGAGAGATGCTCAAGAGAGGGCTGAGAGAGGAGGAGGAGGAGGGCTGCCGCCGTTGTGCCACCGCCGCCGTCGAGCCACCGCCGCCTCACTGCCATCGCAAGGAGGAGGAGGAGAGGAGCTGCTCGTGGCTGGGAGGAGGCACCGCGTCATGCCGCCGTGCGCTGCCGCTTCGTCGTTCGTCGCCGCTGCGTCTTGGGTGGAGGTACGCACCCTGTAGATTTTATTATGATTCCAAATTTGTACCATAGGTGCATGTTAGTGTGATGGTAATTGTAGTAAATTTTATAAGATTTATTATGACATTTATAGCCATTTATGGTGGTTGTTGGATTTGGGTCCTTTTTGACCTCTCTATGTTTGGAAATTTATATCTCGTTGTGTGTTGAATGGATTTCAGTTTTGTTTGTTGGGTTTTGGAGTAGACTCGATGGTCTACACCATATGTTTTATTCGAAATTTTTGGTATTTGTTTGGGGGGGCCGATTGGAGCTCCCACATTGGGTGAATTTGGGTCCCCTATCTCCGACTGTCTGAATTCTAACAGAAAACTAGGGGCACGGGCCGATTACGCAGGCCACATGCGTAGGTTCGGTAGCGACTCTAGCCCCTGGTCCAGGCTCTGTTGGCATTCAGACGAGAGTACCAAGGGCGCTGGCCAGGCGCACGCTCCACATGCGTGGGTCAGCCAGGGCTTTTGGGGTGTTTTCCAAGGCTTTAATGGAATAAATGATTAGGATAACTATTAGAATAATTGTAGAATTTGTCGAAAATGAACTAGTAAGATTCCACTTGGAGTGTGGATAGAATACAAAATGAAATGATTTAGAAATAGTAGTTTCTTTCCCCAGATGGTTTAGATTGAACTTTAGGAATAATGATAGTGTCCTTAGGTCTAAGATTTGTGAGGTTTTGTGTGCGGTGCACTGAATGGAGTATTTAGTGGTACTATTCTAGGTGTTTGAGCCGATCTAGCTGTGCTCCCGAGGGACACGAGCCAGTAGGTGTCTTACACTTGACGCCAGAACGTAGAGTTCTAGTTGTGTTTGCTTTGCTGTGGTGTTTTCTGGGTGGATTTGACACTGAGAGAATGCTTTCACTACAAGAAAATCAACATTTAGCAAGGACATTATTCCTCGCAAAGTCCTCGCGACGTCCTCGCAACATCCTCGTTAGATAGTTTAACGAGGACTTTGCGAGGAATAATTATCCTCGTAGCTACGTAACTCGTTAAATCAATATTGTGAGGATTTGTCCTCGCAATGTGCTCGTGTAAATTTGGCAAGGAAATTACAAGGAAATATTTCCTCGTAATGTCCTCGCCGTATCCTCGTAACTCCTTGGTAACGCCTCGGTAAGTGCTCGCTAAATATAATGCGATTGTATGGTCGTTCCAGTTTTAGCGAGGACATTTCCTCGCAAATTGCTCGCTAAGTGCTCGCTAAATATCATTATTTTTGCGAGGAAATGTCCTCACTATGTCCTCGCTAATACTGGACAGTAAAAAAAATAAAAGTAAAAATTCCATTCAAATACCTGTTACAATGACATTCAAATACATTCACCACATATACAGATTTCATAAAAAAAAATTCCATTCCATTGTACATCATAAGATTTCACATTCAAAGTTTTTACAAAAAAGTAGCTAATACAACACTGAAATATCTTAATACAAGTGGATAAATATAATACAGTAGCTA
>JAMKQA010104017.1:0-12643 GCA_024699735.1 Posidonia australis | reverse complement strand
TTAACCAGTTGCCAGCCAATGTTTATGATTTGATTTTGAGCCCAATGGGGCATTGTGTTTTAGGCTGGATCTGGTCAGAAATGTGAATTTGAAAGTGTATTTTGGGAAGAAATCCCAAATATTAGAAATGGAAATGTTTTGGAAACATGAATTCCAAAAGGTTTTTGAAAGAAATGTAAAGGAATGTTTTGTAAGAAAAAGTGGTTTTGGAATGAATTTCCAAATGTTTTGAGAAAAGAAAAAGAAAACATGGCTTTTGAAAAGCATGGATTGGGATTGAATTCCCAAGTGCTTGTTTAATAAAAAAAAGGATGATTTTCAAAAAGAGAAAACCAAGTTTTGAAAAGTGAGATTTATGGTTTTGCTGAGGTTTTGTAGTTTGTATGTTTTGGGGCGCGTACTGGGTGACTTAGATGTCACTCACGCGTGCTATTTGGTTTTCAGGTGCAGACCGCGTGCAGCCGGGTTCCGGTGCTGGGGTTGGAGCTTCTAGCTGCACATTGTGATCCTAAAGGTGAGCCTTAGTTACAGTTATTTGATGTTTCTGTAATTAGTGTAATTATGCTTGATATTGTGTTTTGCTAGCGTACCAGGGATCGGAGCGTTACAACTCAGCTTTCCCCACTTTCCAAACTTGAATATACCTTGCGTTGGTGACACCTTTTGGAAGACGAAGTTTCCAACCTCGAACTCCAAAGGTCTACGCCTCTGATCAGCATAACTCTTCTGTCTGCTCTGTACAGCTGCCAGTCTCTTCTTGATCAGGTCCACTTTCTCTGCTGCACAATCTCTAGGCCCATGAGCTGCCTCTCGCCTACTTCATCCCAACAGGTAGGTGTTCTACAAGGTCTGCCATACAACACCTCATACGGTGCCATACCTATGTTGGAGTGATAGCTGTTGTTGTAAGTGAATTCAATCAACGGAAGATGATCTTCCCAACTCCTTCTAAAATCTAATGTGCAGGCCCTCAACATATTTTCTAAGGTCTGGATAGTCCTCTCAGTCTGTCCATTTGTCTAAGGATGGAAGGCTATGCTAAAATGTAGAATGGTGCCAAAAGCCTCTTGCAATGCTCTCTAGAATCTAAATGTAAACCTGGTGTCCCTATCAGACACAATGGACATCGGCACCCCATACAGTCGGACTATCTCAGCCACATACAACTCTGCCAACTAAGCATCACAAAGTCCATTGATACATGCTCCCATTTCCAAACTGGAATATCTAGAGGTTGTAGCATTCCCCCTGGCTTCTAGTGTTCAATCTTGACCATTTGACAGGTTGCACACTTCATCACATGCTCAGCTATCTCTCTCTTTATTCCAGGTCACAAAAATTTCTCTTCAAATCTTTGTACATCTTGGTGCTTCCTGGATAAATTGTTTATTTAAACCGATAGACTTCATCGAGTAGTCTCTATTTCACTTCCTCCACCTCAGGCACATATAGGCGTAAATTATATCTGAGTTCTCCATCTGCACTAACAGAGAAATGAGGCACCTCTAGCATATGCCATTCCTTGGTCATCAAACTGGCCATCATGTGGGTGTGCCTACTCAAAGCATCAACGATCACATTCGCCTTCCCATGGTGATAGGATAGACTAAAATTGTAGTCGTTGAGGTATTCCACCCATCTCCTCTGCCTTAGATTCAAATCCTTTTGAGTGAAGATATACTTTAGGTTCCGATGATCTATGAATACCTCAAACTGCTCACTATACAGGTAATGTCTCCAGATCTTTAGTACAAATGCCACTGCAGTCATTTCCAAATCATGAGTGAGATAATTCCTTTCATGGTTCTTCAGCTGGCGTGAGGCATACGCCACAACTCTCCCATGCTGCATCAATAAACATCCTAAGCCTATCCCACAAGCATAACAGTATACTGCAAAGCCTCCACACCCCGAGGGTAGAGTCAAAACCGAAGAAGTGACCAACCGAGCCTTTAAGTCATTGAAGCCTTCTTCGCATTGCCAATCTCAGATGAAAGGAACCTCCTTTTGTGTCAACTGGTCAAACATGCTGCAATCTTGAAGAAATCTTGTATGAACCTTCTGTAATAGCTAGCTAAGTCCAAAAAACTTCCAATCTCAGTTACAGTTTTGGGTCTAGCCCAACTGCTAACTGCCTCAACCTTGGCTGGGTCCACTTTAATCCCCTTGCCTGAAATAATGTGGCCAAAGAATGTGACCTCTTTTAGCCAAAACTCACATTTAGAGAACTTCGCATATAGTTGGTGTTGTTTCAAAGTCACTAACACATTTCTCAAATGTGTCTGCTGAGTCTGCACATCAGGGGAATATACTAGCATGTCATCAATAAATACCACAACAAATTAGTCGAGGTAGGGTCTCAACACCCTGTTCATCAGATCCACGAAGGCAGCTGGTGCATTTCTAAACCTAAATGGCATAACCAAAAACTCATAATGGCTATATCGGGTATGAAAAGCTGTCTTATGCACATTAGTTTCCTGGATCCGCAACTGATGATACCCTGATCTCAAATCAATCTTCGAGAAGACTGAAGTCCCGTGAAGCTGATCAAACAAATTATCAATCCTGGGCAGAGGATATTTATTCTTAACTGTAATCTGGTTCAGCATCCGATAATCAATACAGAGACGGAGTAAACCATCCTTCTTCTTTACTAACAATACTGGTGCACCCTAAGGTGACACATTCGGCCTAATAAATCCTTTGTCCAGCAATTCCTGGAGTTGATTCCTAAGCTCCCTCAGCTCTGATGGTACCATCTAATAAGGAGCCTTAGAAATAGAACTAGATCCTAGCACCAAGTCGATCTAGAATTCAACTTCCTGATGCGACGACATCTCAGGCAAGTCCTTTGGAAAAATATCAAGATATTCCCGAACCACGGGTATATCCTGCTTCCTAAGAACTGAAGAAGAAGACATTGTCACGCTTGCCAGATATCCCATGCAGCCTCTAGATAGGTGACAGTAGGCTTTGATTGTAGAAATTATCTTCTTCTGTTCTCTTGGTCTGGTTCCTTGCATCACACACCACCCCTAACCGAGGCACTTGTCCAGGACTCCTCTTTGCACAGTCAATGATAGTTGAATACTGTGCCAACAAGTCCATCTCCAAGATGATGTCATATTTCTGTATATCCATCACTATCAAACTAGCTCTGAAATTTTGGTCCCCT
Source organism: Posidonia australis (assembly GCA_024699735.1). Classification (NCBI taxonomy): domain Eukaryota; kingdom Viridiplantae; phylum Streptophyta; class Magnoliopsida; order Alismatales; family Posidoniaceae; genus Posidonia; species Posidonia australis. The sequence goes on along the minus strand of JAMKQA010104017.1, from coordinate 9,465 downwards.
AACTTTACATTGACTGACCGTAGGTATTTCCATGCTAAGTTGTGCTCTCCTAGTGGGGTCACCACGTCAAGATGGAAAGCCAATCTAGTTGGCTTGTCCCCAATCTCCGCAACAAATGACTCAGAGATAAAAGAAAAAGAACTCCCCAAGTCAAATAGGACTCTAGCCATATGATCAGCCACAAGAAAGGAACCTAGATATCACATTATAACATCCATCAACAACAACACAATACAACAACAACAACATAAGGGAGAGTACCAGATACAACAATGCATAAAAGGGAAAGGTTACAATTCATAACATGCCTCTATTCCTTACCCTGTACAATGTCCCCTAAGGAACTAGCATCAGGAGCAGTTATGGAGAATACTCGCCCCTTGGTTGGCTGACGGGGTGTGTCCCTAGCTGGCTTCAGAGGATCAGGGCAATTCTACTAAATGTGCCTAGACTTTCCACAATTGTAGCAGACCATCTTTTTAAGATTTCGCTGTCGATGGTAACACTGTGCTGCTACATGCCCTGGATGCCTATAGATAAAACAGGATTTCTTCTTTTCCAGGCCTTTACTCAAACCAGCCTGACTGTATCCAGCTCCTCCCTCAGCCACAGACTCGGCGTGCTCCTTCCTTTTCTTCCTATAGCTCCCAGAACTGCTCGAGCTCTACTTCCTAGAAGTGAAAGATCGTGGAGCAAACGCCTTTCCTTTGCCCTTAGGGTAATCTTCCAGAAACAACTTGTGGTCCTCCTCATAGTGGGCCACCAATTCCAGTGCCTTGGTTAAAGTGGGTACTCATAGCCTAAGACCCTCGACTTGAGTGCTAGAGTCAGTCCCTCCACAAATCTCTTGGCTTGGTGCTTCTCGGTATCAAATGTCTGTAAGAACTGCTCCAATCTGGTGAAAGTCGCATCATATTCAATTACAATCATGCTACCTTGCTTCAAGTTTTTGAATTCTCTGTCTAGTCGATCTCTTTTGTATTTTGGAAAATACTTCTCATAGAAGGCCTTCCTAAAGTCCTCCCACGAGATCATCAGCAAGTCAGCGTTAGGGAACCTCATGAGGTGGGTGGCTCTCCACCATTGGTCGATGTCTCCTATACACTGAAAGGAGTCCAATCTGACTCACTTCTCAGTTGGACACTCCATATCCTCCAAGACCTTCTCAACCTCAAGCAGTCAGGTCTCACAATCTTCTGGCTTGCCCTTGCCGTCAAAAGTCGGCGGACTCAAATGGCAGAACTGCTTAAGTTAAGGGTCTACCTTGGTCCCATCAATGTTGCTCCTAACGAAGGTCTGAGTAAATCCTTACATCATGTGACTCAGCTCCTGTCGAATGCCTCCCCAACCACTATCCTATTCCTCACCAAAACTTGCTTTGGGAGTCCTGCCTCTGCCACGACCTCTAGGTGGCATCTTGCTGCCACAACAAGCAAACATACAAGTCAGGTGCTATGATCTCATGCAAATCGTGCAGTCCAACTAAAGCTATATTGTCGGACACCCTAAGCTGGTGCACTTAGTGAACCTATGCTCTGATACCACTCTGTAACGCCCCAAGCCCTATACGATGGTACAGACACTACCCAAAATAAATAATTAAATCTAAATTAACAGAATTAAATAAGTAAACCCAAACACCTAGACCTGTGTGCGACAAAAGTGGTTCTAAAGCAAATGCATCAGACAAGACTGCACCTCCTCCGAGCACCTGAGACAAAGCAAAAAGAAGACCACACGATAGGAATGTTACACAATACGTGTCCCAAAAACAACAACAAAATCGACAAAAACTTTGCATTGATAGAAAACCTCAAGAAACCACAACCATTGAAAAGCCAACACATGTGATTCAGTAAAACCAATAGAAGATGCCATTTCAAAACTTTCTTTGTTTTTCTGTTCTTTTTTTGAAAATTTCATGCTCCTTGGCAAATCTTTATGCACAAATCAAGGAAACCATTCTCACTTAATCTTCTAGCCCAAAAAGCAATTCATTCCATTATTTCAAATCATAATAAACCAAGGTTGGAGACTAGCATGAACACAAATCTCAATTCATCTTTCAAAACAAGTCATATCACCTTTGCCAAAGGCGATCGACTTGGCCACAAGCAGTTGTCGAGGCTCCATCCTTGACTACATAACAGTGCCGCGGTGAACCACCCTGCATTGGAGTTTAATCGCCCTGGCCGCAGCCTCAAAGCGTACTCTCACAGGTACAAGTACGGAGTGCGTCCTCAGGACGCCCTGGAGCCCGAGCACCTGGGGTCTCTAACCTTAAACCTGACCAGCACCGGCACGGAGGGTAGTCTAGGTCTATCGTACCTCGGGTCGTACAGTACCCGCACAGTCTCGAGGCTCCAACCTCGGACCATAACTCGACAACCACAACCAAGGATACGTCCCTGACATCTCTAGAGGTCTCACTACCCCTATCGGCAAGCCCCGGTCTAATTGTGGTTCCTACAAATCTTGGAAATCTCTTTTAAAACCACATGCAGCTTTTCATTTTAAATCATTTGGCAAAACCAGTTTTCATTCATAAAACTCTTTATAAATCTCACACATCATTATTCACATTTCTCATCTACGGTTCTCTAAACCAGTCATTCACATTCTCATTCAATTCAGGATTCATCATACCATGTTTTCACCCCTCTCATGGGTCCACATTTATTTCCATGTTTAACAATTTATGGAAAACATTATTAAAACAATATGTTTACATGAAACATCTCATCATTCATTTCCAGACATTTCACACATTTTTACATGCATTTATCTCATTTCATTAACATTTTACAAAGCATTTCTTAATACTGCTCTAGGTCCTGATTCGGCACACCGAATAGGATTGCGATCGACCGAAATCCCGGATTCGGTCGACCGAAATATTTCGGTATTCCGAATCTCTGTCAGTTTTATCAGTTCCCTACCAGAACGGTTGGCCGAACTAGACTGGTCGTTCGAAATCCTCTGATTCGGTTGACCAAAAAACCTTCGATCGTTTGAATCAGTGGCTTAAGGGACCTAATTGGGGGCATTTCGACATACCAAACGCAGTTTGACATATCGTTTTCTACGATTGCAAAAAACCTCCCCAGTTGGTGTCGTCTCTTCTCCCTAAAATGAGAGTGAGGGGTGGACCCATCTAATCTATTACATAAATCACAAGTAAAACATAGGGTGTAGACCTCCAAGTCTACTTCAAAACCCCTCAATCCAAACAAAAAGCCATCAAGCATGCTATTCTATAGAAAATCAAAAAGACATGAAGCTCATACTAGGTTATTGTAGCATGTATTCAAAATCATCAATAAAATCCCACGAATTCAATATGGAATTGCATGATATCATCATAAACATGTTATTCATCTCATTCCCATCATTTTCCCTATTTTTTTGCATGATTTCTACCTCATCTATACATGATCAATCACTTTACTCTATCATGCCTTAACTGAGAAACAGAAAAGGGAGGGGGAACACGTACCTTCTCCGGTGAGCTCCGCGCCCAACGTGCTCCGGTGAGGCTCAACACAAGCCTCCTCCGCTCGCACAACCTCCTTTGGCACAAGGCTCTCCTCCCACTCTCAGCTCACCTCTAGTCTTCTCCCTCTCACTTGCAGCTTGTGCCTTCGATGCTCGGCGCCACCACCTCCTCTTATCTCTATCGCCTCACCTACCACGTCCTGGAATCCTGCCCGCCATCACAGCAAGTCTCTCTGCCACGGATGGAATGGAGCGTGTAGGCCTCCCACTAGGGCTCACAAGCATGGAGGAGTGGGGTCACAGGCCTGGAGAAGGGGGTCACGTGAATGTGTGCTTGGGCTCCTTTGACCAAGTCCAAGTTCAAGTGGGTCACACTCCCAAACATGGGTCCCAAGATGCACATACAGACCCACAAGGCCAAAGAAGTCACACCACCAGGGAAAAACCAGAAACCCAATTACACTAGGAGAGACCACAACAACAAACACAACTTTAATTATCCATTAATAAATCATATTCAAATAATACAACAAATTCCATGGTTTTACATCAAATGGAAAATCAGGCACAGATGTTACACTTTTATACCCCTCAAAAGAATTTCGTCCCTGAAATTCAATGATCAAACAATTAGGGAATTGGGACGGCATGTCCATCTCTCGCTCCCAAGTAGCTTCCTCCACGCCATGGTGCTACCATTGAACCAGTGCAAGAGAACCAAAGGCCAAGGAGAACCAAAGGCCTGAATCTCAATACTGGTTCCTACAAAGACAGAAATTATTTATAAGGGAGCTCATCACATGGAAACGATGGCTTCACCCTAGCCCACCTCTAACAAACTTCTGAGACTAATAGTAACTAACTCCTAATAACTAACAGGGGGTTATCGATTCGATATAGATCTGATAATCCCAACTCTTTCTAAGACTGCTAAGAAATCAGTTTGATAGAGATCTAATAAACCCAACTCTTTCTAAGACTGCTAAGAACAAGGTGTGACCATGTTGGTGGAACCGAGCTCGGATGTGCGAGGGCGTGCACGAAGAACCGATAAGGCCACAACAAAGATGATGAATCCGAAGAAGGGTACTCAACTTGAAAACGCAAAAATATGACAAAGAAAAGGATAAGGAAAAGGAGTTGCCACCTAGTCTATTAATTGGAAAGACAATGAAAACCAAAAGTGCATGTGAATACAAGAAAATGGTGCAAATGAATACAAATGAATGAATGTGTGCGTGCTCCATGTCTAATAAATGTAACATATTAGTTACTACGGGCTAGAGAAAGGGTAATAATTCTTGTTACGCATGGGGAAGGTGTCAAGCACCCCCATACGCCAAAAAAATCGGTCTTTCCTAGCTAATCACTTACTTGTGAATTTAATGCAATGGCATGCTCTCCTAATCTAGGATGTATGCTTGTTGTTTTGTCAAAACGAATGCAATAAATGCGATGATAAATTTGAATGGGAAACTAGATAACTCAAGCGAAAAGTGCAAAACGAAAACCACAAGATTCAGGAGAAGGAAACAACTCATAAATCAATGTAGGCATAAGAATGCCAAGCGATGTACACCCTTGGGTGATAGGAAATCATTTGAAAGTTTAGAAATAAGTAAAGTGAAACTCATGTTGAAAATGTGAAAACCATGAATATCCGTGAAAACGACAAAGGAAAATAAACCATTTGAGGGTCAATGTAGGCATTTATATGCCAATTAATGTACGTCCTTTGTAACACCCGTAAATTCAATTTATAATTATTTGCATTTTTAATGAATTTATTTTTGGACGAGTGTTACTATTTTGAGGCCCGTTTGTGTGATTTTGTGATTTTGGACTTGGGCGTCTTGGGCCGACTTCTGTTTGGAGTGATCCTGTGCTTATCCCCAAGTGGTTGATATTGTGTGTGGTTGGTACGGTACGTGTGGTACTTTGCTTGTGGACCCGTGTGTGGGTCTGTGTGGGGACCGTGTTTGTGGATCGGTTAGTGAGGCTTGTAGTTGGCCTCGTATTGGGAACGAGTGGTTATGTGTGCAGGATTCGTGTTTGGCAAGTGGAGGCTGGTTGGTGCACATGCATGCTTACTTTCCTCCCTACGTAGCTATTTAAGCTGAGGCACACTCCTCATGCAGCAACCCATCCTTTCGTTCCCTCCCGCGCCTCCTCCTCCTCCCTGAGCACACCACTCGTTCCCCTCCACTCCACCGTCTCTCTCTTTCTCTCCCTTCCTTCCCCTCTCTCTCCCCCACTCACCCCCTTCTCCACCTCACGCTTTCCCTCTTCCTGTAACACCCGTAAATTCATTTTGTAATTATTTACATTTTAATGAATTTATTCCTAGACAGGCCTTACTGTTCCAAGGTCTGTTTGTGTGGTTTTGTGATTTTAGGCTTGGGCCTTGTAGGCCAGCTTTTGTTTGTGTGTCCCTGTGCGTGGTTGGCATTGTACATTGTAACACTGTACTTGTGGGCCGTTGGGTGGATCCAAGTGTGGGCTCGTGTTGGTGGACCGATTGGTGGTGTGGGTTTGATGTGCTCGTGTGGAGTGCGGGCAGCCAGGATGCTCAAGTGCGCACGCCTCTAGCTACCGCGTTGCATGGCTTTATAAGCCCATGCGTGCCTAGTGCACGACTAGCTCACCCTCCTTCTCCTCCTTCCTCCACACGTCTTCCCCTGCTCCTCCTCTCGAGCATCACCTCCATCTCTCCCTCCACCTCTCTCTCTCTCTTTCTCTCCCCCTTCCACTCTTCCCTTCCCCCACGCCATTTCCACCCCCTCCAGCTCCCCTGTTCCTTCCTCTCCCCCTGTTTGGCATGCTCGAGGGTCGACGATGGCGTGCGGCGGCTCGTGGCGGTGCATGGAGCTTTGGTGAGGAGTCCCTGTGGTCGTGGCACGGCTGAGGACGTGTGGGATCACCGAGGTTGGTCGGACGCCGGAGTTGGGTCGTCGGAGAGCTCGTTTCAGGTACGCACTTCACCCCGTACTGTAGGAAGCATGAAATTGGTAGAAATTGATAGGAATGCATAAAATCTAGGTAAATTTACATTCCTAAAATTTATTGTGAATTTATGGTGATTTTATGGTGGCATTTATGATAATAAATGCATGTGGTTTGGTTTTGGTTTTCTCTGCGCTCCCCAACTTTGTGATTTTATTTCAGGAGCTACGCTTAATGGATTTTGGTTTTGTTTGTGTGGATTTGGAGTAGACTTGAGGGTCTACATCTTATGTATTATGTGAAATTTTTGATGCTTGTTTTAGGGGTCCTATGTCGGTCCCATGTTGGGCAATTTTCGTGGATGGTGCTCTTGGCCGTTTTCTGGATTCGCAGAAAACGGTATACCGAATCATTTCGCTATGCTGTTTTTCTGTCAGATTGGGTCTTCTGGTCAAACTTCGATCGACCGATCCTAATTGGTTTTCTGATCCAAGGATTTTCGGTGTACTGAACTTATTTCGGTATGCCGAATCAGGGCCCCAACTATTTTATAAGTTTGATTTCTGAGGATTTTCCTGACTTGTTTGTTTTGTCCATTTTAGATGGGATCGTGGGCCACTTGATGTGTCGTTTTGTTGAGGTTTTGAAAGAGTTTCGAAAGATATAAAAATGGTTTTGAAAAATGATTTAAAAAAAAAATGAGTTGACCCATTTTGGAAAATGATTTTTTTATTTTTCTATGTGCGGGACAAGACATCGTGGGACCGTGTCGTCCAGACCAGGGAATGTGACGACATTCTCCGGTGGTCGGGCACATCTCCCTGGTTGAGGTTGGGGGCCGAGATACCTAAGGTTATGGTTCGTCTGGTCTTGAAGGTATGAGATTCCCTGACTCTCGTTTTGAGACTAGGGTTGTGGTCCGCAGGTTGAGGTGTCTTGTGGCATGACAGAGAAGTATGATACTCCTGTTGTCGCTGTGAGCACTAAGGTTTGGGTATTATTGGGTGTGGAGGTATGACATTCCCTCCTAAGCACCATGTGGAGGACGCTGTGAGGAGGCGTACCCTGTGGTGGCCAGTGCGGGTGGGACACGTGCCCCGTAGGTGGTAGCGTCTTGAGAGACAGGATTGCTTTCTGTGATAGGGGTTGGCTCTATGAGGGTTCTCCAGGTGGGAGGATTGCAAGACGGTGGTTGGCTCCTGCACAGGATGGCACACCGTGGTAGTGCAGTTCACTTCGGTGGCTACTTGTGGCCAGAGTTGGTTTCCTGGTATCAGACTTCCCAACTCACTGTGTGTGGTTTTAGCCATTGAAGGCCTCGTTTGTGGTTTTGGACTGGTAGAGTCTTGTTTGCTATTTTGGCCAGTGTGGGCCGCGTTTGTAGTGGTTTTCGGCCTTGTGGGCTTGGTTTGTGGGATTTTAGAGAAAATGATTTGCGAAATGAATTTAAAGGAAAATTAATATAGTTTTATTTTCCGTCGTTTTGTGGAGTGCGTGTTGGGTGACTTTTGTCACTCTCGTCTTCTTCGTGATTTTAGGTTGCAGGTGTAGACATGCAGATGAGTTTTAGCATAGTGCATATAGTTCGAAGTCTCGTAGCCACACACACAGGTTCCTGGTAGTTGATATTTCTGTTTAGCTTTTAATTTACTGTATTTTAATTTGTTTGAAATTATTATGAAAATTGGGGGCATGACACTTCCCCATTCCCTTTCTCCCCTGTTATCTCTATTTGGTGTGCTTGAGGGTCGACAGTAGTGTACGGTGGTGCGTGGAGCTCCGGTGCAGTGCCCTAAAGGTCATGGAGTAGCCAAAGACGCCTGGGATCGCTGGAGTTGGTCAGAGATTGGAGTGGATCGCTGGAGTGCATTCTCAAGTATGCACCTCACCCCCCGTGTTTCGACTCCTATGGCTTCTCAAATTTTTTCTTCTCGTATGTTGGATGGATTTTGCTTTGGAGTAGACTCAAGGGTCTACAATATATGTTTTAGTTGGATTGTCCGACCTTAGGTCCCAATTTTAGGCAAGTTTGCGGACTTGTGCCTTGGGCCGTTTTCTAGTTTCTTAGAAAACAACATACTGAACTTTTTTGATATGCCGTTTTTCTGTCAGATTAGGTCCTTTGGTCAAAATTCAGTCAACTGAATCTCATCGGTCTACCATTTTGGCTATGGGTGTTGACCGTTGTTTCCTAGTTCGGTCGATTGGATTTATTTGGCCTACCAAACAAGGAACTTTCAGTCGACCGGTTCAGTTTTTGGTCTAATATTTTGGGTGCCTGCACCTATTTTGATCGACCGATTCTGGTTGATCTTCCGATCCAGGAGATTTCAGTGTACCGAGTTTATTTCAGTATGCCGAATCCGGACCTAGCTATTTCATTAAATGTGATTTTTGTGGTTTTTTTGGATTGGTTTCTTACTTTGTTTTGCTCATTTGAGATGGGATTGTGGGTCATCAATGGTGGTCTTGTGAGACACCTGATGTGTCGTTTTGTCGAGGTTTTTGAAAAAGTTTCCAAAGCTATGAAATGGTTTTGAAAATGATTTTCAAAATAGATATAGTTCCATTTTGGAAAATGGTTTTCCTAGTTTTCTATGTGTGGGTCGAGATATCTTGGAATCGTATCGTTGGGACCATGGAATGTGACGACATTCATAGGTAGTTGGGCGCGTCTCCCTGGTTGAGGTCGAGGGCCAAGAGATCGAGGTGAGTGTTCGTCGGGTCTTGGGGATAGGATACTCCCTGACTGTTGTTCGCAGGACCGAGGTTGAGGTCCGCAGGTTGAGGTATCTTATGGCATCACGAGGAAGTATGATACTTTTGTTGTCGCTGTGAGCACTGAGGCTCAGGTATTATCAAGTGTGGAGGTATAACTGTGACCATGCTGGTGGAACCCCTGGGCGCGGTTCACCAAAACCTGACTCCGGTGTGCGGAAACACACTGGGAGGTCCGATATAGTCACGGCGAAAATGGTGAATCCGGAGGAAGAGACAAGACTCGGAAACACCAAAGGGAAGACAAAA
>JAMKQA010104016.1:0-12650 GCA_024699735.1 Posidonia australis | reverse complement strand
GCTGGACTGATCTGTCACTCTTGATGTTGGTATGTCCTTTTTGATTTCAAGATAAGGCACTTATATCTTTTTCAAGTTATAATATTTATGAAAAATATGCACAAGTAAATAATCATCAAAATTCATGTAATATTTCTAACAAAGAGAACGGGTAAATTCATCTAAGTGTATCAGATGAGATCTTAGTATGATTTTTTTTTTATGGAAAGGTGGCAACTAAACTCAGAAAATGCTAAAAATATGAAAAGGGGAATAAATAATCACAAAAGAATCTTAACCCATTCCCTATGAAGGAAATGAGTGAAAACCATAATGTCCTCCTTATTGCATTGTTTATGCCAAAAAAGAATATTGCTTCTATGCTTCGCAATAGCCCACCAAATGACATGAGGAAAAAACTTGCAAACTCTCTAAGAAGTATAACACAGAAGAGAAGACAAACGGCATTATGCAGTGGGTATGTTTCCTATTTATTTTCAAAGATGGCTTAAGAAATTTCCTTATTTATTCAGAAGAAGAATCTCCTAATTGTGTGACAACCTGCCAATGTCAAAGGCAGGCACAAGAAAACCAACTCACCATGTCTCTATGGTGTTGCACTTGCACCTCATCATAACATATCGACATGCCAGATCCTCTTCTACTAGCCATGGGAAAGGCTCTTCACTTTACTGCAATCTTCCAAACACCTCATGCTGTAAGATTTGGCAAGAAAGAAATCCTTGGATGAGCCTTGTTTGTGCCACAACAGCTTTTACAACCACATGCAATCACCTCAAAAAGAGATCCGATAGAGAAGGAACCATTCTTTCGCATTACTATGTATGGGAAACTGGCTCAGATGACAGTCCTGATTTATGACAATGCACAAGTGTCAAAAGAGAAGTTTCAGACTTCGACATTCCAAAGGTCCACCTTGAATCAGACATCCCACACAAACCCAAAATATGTGTGCACGTAATACGAATGTATCTAGCAGATGCAAAAAAGCAAAGAGAAAGAAATTCTTGAAGCAACTAGATCAATCCATCAATCTAACTGAAAAACACACAATTCCACCAGCCCACCGGATTACCCAAAGTAGCTCCATGCCACAATTAGCAACCACATCTGCCCCCAGTATACCCTTTCATGAATCCAAGTACGTAACAAACACAAACACCCAATGTGGGTACCCACTCTACCCAGCAAGAGGCTCTATCTTAGGGTGTGTTTCATACTACTTCTGCACAGCTTCTAGCCTTCATACTTTTCCCAGGAGTTATGGTAGAAGTTGCTACAAATGTTCTTGGCTTCTAGGGAGCTTCTAGGAGAAGCTGTACACACTAGTACACTACAGACCATTTTACATGTTTTGAGCTTCTCCCGGAAGCAAGAAATGTCCCATTTCTGATACCAAACGCACCCTTAGTATGGAATCACTGCAGAGTCATCATTACTTAGGTTTAGGTATACCATCTCACACAAATATTTATGACTTGAACAAATCTCAGCATGAAAGAGGAAGTGAGAACATGAAATATCTCTATACATACTATCCTTTTATTTAATTGGCAAGGAGGGCACAACCCTCAATCTATTAATATGTCGTGAGTCAGTTCGACCCCAAACGTTTGCAACACTCTACAAAAAGTCCTCACCACTTTGACCACCAGGCCAAGTGGATAAGTTCCTCCCTCTATACCATACTATCATCCTTATTAATACATTTCTATTGTAGCAGCTAGGATCTTGAAAAGATAGTAATGATTCTGCCACAAAAAATAAGCGAAAAGTTTTAAGAGTGTAAATAGTAGCCAATATTTGAGATAAGCAGAATGAAACAAAATTACTACCTCACCATAAACCTGGTTGACCCAGGATCACCTTGTCTACCGGCTCTCCCACGTAGCTAAAACAAAAGGAAGGTTCAGTCAGACACGAACAAAAGTTCAAGTAAACAATATTATAAAAAGGAGGTGTTAATCAATGCAAGCAATGAAATACATTTATATTTTAATCAAACAATTGAATTAAAGGGCTTCTAAGACCTTTAAGTTCGTTACCAAAAAAACCTTTTGTCTATTGAAATATAACATGGTTAACCACAGGTATTTTATGCTACCAATTAGCACCTGTGTCATGGAATTGGACAATTGTTCGGAGTTTAATGTCTTCACAGAATTTAATGCCTAAAGCTGAAACGTGACCACTAGATCACATGTATAAAGGCCAAAGGTTAGTAAGGTTGTAAAACAGCAAATGACATTCAACTTCATTAAAAGTTTGTGCTATTGGGTCAAAAAGACGTAGTTGAAAAATATAACAAACAAGAGCTTTGACAGGCAACTCTTATATGCTGCATGATTCTGTCGAAAACAGGTCATATACCTGTAGGAGCATTATGGCATGATGACTACCATGTAAATAAAGACATAAAATTACCAGCGTACTGCCTTGTATATTTTGCATATGTTAATATATTTTGGTAAGGGAAACAGGTTGGATTCTATCTGCTTTCGGAAGTTGATTCTCACAAAATGTTCCACGAATTTTCTCTTGATTTTAGTGGATTTGGCAGCTATTGAAAATTAGTAGATTTAGAAGCCATTCACAATTAGTAGTTTTAGAAACAATTTCAATGAAAAGGACATATCTCTGTAAGACAGCCCTTTTATATCCTAAAAGCTGGTTCTCACAAGAAGTGAGCGTTGTTTTTCAACTATTTGAAAATGGAGGGCAACCTCAACACAACAAACTTTATAGCTTGTGGTAAATTCCTCAAGATATAACCCTACCTGAAGAAACTCATGATGAGAAAAACAATTCCACGATATAGCAAGAGCAGCAGAAAGGGACATGCACAGAGTTTAGACGATGGTTGGAGTAAACCAACTAGAATTGTTTAGGAGAGGCATTTATTACAATATCAATCTTTGAAATATGGGCCCCTTTGTAAACTCTTCAGGTAGAATAAATTCATGCCAGGACAACCAATTCCTCAGTATATAAGAACAGAGGGTTTAGACGACGAATAGTTGTATGAATTGGACTCTGGCGATGCCAAGAAGTTTTAAGAAGGGGCACACTGAATACCTTGGGAACATGGATTCCTCATCAGATGTAAGAGAGGGACAAATAATAGGCTGTAACATGGTATCCAGGCATCATGCTAGAACAAGAGGAAAATCGGCTTTCATTCCTGTAGTTTAAAACTACAATGAAAGGCTAATTACTCAATACCAGCATGCCTGGAGAAAATAGATCTTTAAAGCCAGGTGTTAAGTAAAGAATTGGGAAAGTGTAACTATACCTGATTATCAATTCGCCGAGACTCATGCAAAGACGTACCAATCACATGAAGTCCTCCTAGTTTTTTTACTTCTATTCCTTCGTTACAACAATGTGCCTCACAATCTTTCAGAACTGAAAGAAAAGTAACTGCTATTGCAGGATTGAGAGGATACATTTCTGAGTCTTCTGTTGTATGCTTCTCTAGTTCTTCTATTTTAACAGTTTGACTCATCTCTATAGACTCCATGATCACAGATTTTGCTTTTGCATAAGCCCATGCATTCCCTTCACTTCTGCTGACATATTTTGCTGTTGAATAAAAATTTAAAGAAAAAAAGCATAAACTTTGTGGTACAGCAACTTAGCAAACTGATTTTTGGTGAACAGTCAAGGGAAGATCAAATATCTACTGACCCATAAGTGCCGCCTTTGCAAGCAAACCTAATGAAGATGGCCCAATCTTGATCTTTGACAAACCCTATATAAAGTTGGGTCCATATGTTTAGCAAACGACATGTTGAAGCATCACATAGAAGCCCTGCACAAATACCTTTTGAGATACCGACTCCCCATCCATGTCCACGTTTGGAGATTCTTTTGTTAAAAAAGGAAGCAGGTTTTCTTCTATAATGTCTATTGCGAGCATCTGGAGACGAGAGTAAAATGTTTAATGGTAGCAAGGAGAACGGTTATAAGCTTCAAGAGAATTACGCAGAATAAGTAGAAAAACGAAAAAATTGGCTCAATTTGAACAAGAAAAGGTGGGAATACTTTTGGATTTCCTCCCAAAATTATATCAGTGCCTCTTCCAGCCATATTTGTTGAGATGGTAATGGCATACTTTCGACCAGCTTGGGCAACTATTTGTGCTTCCCTAGCAGCATACTAGAAAATCACAAAATGAATTACCATCAACTTAAGATGAATATGTAAGAGTTGAAATAAATGTAACTATGAAAACATGTGCAACTGTGACTACAAGTTCCTTGTGAGTTTAACAAACCTTTGGTCGAGCATTGAGGACATTGTGGGGGATATCATGTTGTTTTAGAAGATCAGACAAGTGTTCAGAGTTCTCGACACTGCAGCATATGAGAACAGCATTTGAGTGCACGTGAAATACAAGGTTTACAATAACATGTCTGACCATACAAACACAAGAACACTAAACACAATGCAGAAATAAAGACTGCACATTATGCCCTTATTTAGAATTCAGGAGTTAAATAACAAATAACCACAGGCAGTGTCAGCCACTTTGGATGGCATTACCGATGATGGTTTTATATTACAAAGGAAGGATGGATTAAAAATCCTTTGACTCTAAGATTCTTTAAGCTCAAGCAAAATTTAACAATGTACAGTTTATTTCTTTTGTGGACTACCTTTTTTATGCCCATCATTATAAACATCAGGTTGAAAACTAGAATACTGTGCTTTACTTACACCCATGATTGAGATTAAGTAAAAAAGGATCACTGAATCAAGAAATAACTTATCAAGTGAAAACAGAAACAGGCATGGAGCATGGAAAACCAAGGACTATCATCCTTAATTCAGCAGTTCCGCACAATCCCTTCAACGGTTTCTGGACTAAGGTAATCTATAACTCTAAGAAGATAGTAAATACCATATAGAGGAAATGTGAGGTTGATTTGCCAACTACCTTGACATTGGTATCGTTTGAATCAGGCTATAAGGCATAAAATTAGAAAAGACTCAAACAAGAAGGTGTGCACATAAGTTCGCCGCTCCAATGTTAACCACATGTTTTGTATTCCAGTGACTAAAAGAGCATACAGGGGTCATGAAAACAATATGCATTACAGTACAATTCTAAAGGGGTGATGAGGCATTTGTCCTGAGTGACTACTGTAAATGAAAAATATGCTACAGTTATGCTTCCTTAGAAGCCCTTCTATGTGAAATTAATATTTTTTGGCAATCCACAACTCCTATTAGATATTCTGCAATCATACATAAATCGGTTTGTCAAAATGAATGGCAAAAACCATAACACCTGTCAATATTTCTAACTTAAAAGTTTACAAGAAAGGTGACATACCAATAGCTCAAGGCATATATTATATATAATTCAGAGAAATAAAAACTGACCTTGTCGTTCCAACTAAAACAGGTCGTCCTAAACGAAACATGAACTCAACTTCTTCACGGACATATTCCCATTTTCCACGTGCAGTCTAAATAATATTAAAGACATGTTAAACATATTGAGAGTAAGTATAAAGGAGTAAAAGCAAAAGAAACAAAAAAGGCATTATCTTACAGCAAAAGCCTGGATAGGTAAGTCATGACGGATATTTGGTAGATTTGTAGGAATTTCAATGACTGGCATGTGAAACATTTTCAAGAACTCCTTCTCCTGCAATCATGGAATAAACAATATACTAGCAAGGTTCTAATGAAACATAGTATAATTGATATCAACTGCTTGATAAAGATTTACATAACGCTCATACTTCGGTTTTAGCAGTTCCCGTCATCCCAGACAACTTTGGATAAAGCTTAAAAAGTGATTGATATGTGATTTGGGCCACGACAATTGAATCAGCCTGATGATGCAGCACAAGAGTTTGACTCAGGATGCTAAAAGATTTTAATATTTGCACAAAAAACATAGTAATAATTAAAACATGTACCTGAATCTTAAGACATTCTTTAGCCTCTACTGCTTGATGAATGCCTTCAGACCATCTTCGTTTCTCCTCTACTCTTCCTGTGAGCTAAAGTTGTTCAACCACTTAAAAACAAGCACAGTAAATTTTATTTTTAAATTTTAACATGTCATATAAAACACGACATAACAAAAGCTAGGTATCAGGAATGGACTTTTTCTTGTTCATGATAATTACAAATCTAACTACCACAAATCAGAATTTTTCCCCTCGTGTACTAAGCTTAGCATTAACTTCTCTTTGACCAGTCATAAACAGAATTGCATGAGAACTTTTATAGTTCTACTAGGATACCTGACCAAGGAAAGAATAATATGCAAGAAGATGATCCACCATAACTTGAAACAGATTCAAGTATGAAGTGAGCATGAAATCAACCTTCATACCAGAGATGATCCCTTCTTCACTGATATGACTACTTGACCAGAAAATAGGAAAAATTGTTATCAACATTCATTACAAAATTTTCTCAAGTAATGTAGATAAAGGAAACATAAAAAGAGCAGATCCAACTAAAAACATGATCTAATGGCAATAGCCATATTTCTAATCATTGGAGGCAACAGTAGGATATGTGCTGTCAGTTGCAGCTGGTGATGAAAAAACCATGGCCCTAGCATGATCCATGACCCAAACTTTATCAGGGCTTGTTGTCCTTGATCATAAAAATGTGGCTGAGAAAGAAACATTGGATTAAAAGGAAAACAAAAACTGATTAATAGGAAACTTAGGAGTGTTCTACATGAGTATAACCCTAACAACCTTCTAGAATATTTAATTTCCCAAACTTACCAGAACTACAAAAGCATGATGCAGGAAAAACCACTGGTTATTTTCAAGGCAACTCTATCACTTTGTAAAACATTACCTCATTGACTATAAGTGCCTTCCCATTCCTAACAATGTATTGGACATCCCGGCGGTAGAATTCCTTGGCCTTCAAGGCATTCATCAGAAACCTACAACACAATGCAACCATTCTAAAGAACAACTTTTGGGAGAAGGTTCTTTCATAATATATGCAGTATTAAGTTTGCCGACTCTCACATAGTGGGAAAAGGAATTGCTGTTGTTATGCAGTAAACAGTCAACCATACAAAAACGATTATAAGTTAAATGACAGTGGAAAAAATTTGTTTGAAGAACTAACATATCAAACCCACTTCACAGGGACGACAAAAACGATTATAAGTTAAATGACAATAGCTTGTTCCAGAACAAAATTAAGAAATGCATCAAACACTAAAGATCAAAATTTTATGGACAGCCAAACACTAGAATTAGCAGCCTCCTGTATTTGGCTATATCTAGCTTATGAGGTCTCTCTCAATAATTTTGTTTGCAGAGCTGAATAGTCTAAAACATGTGGTTCATCAACCATTCCTCCTCAACCTCTAGCAAACATTTTCTACTATCATCCTATCATCAACTCATGTTTGAGGCCCTTTCCCTACTGACATAATCTGAGAGTTAAGCAGTTTCCTTCAGAACCACCAACAATCCAACACCACACAAAGAAAGTATGTCAAAGGGACATATGCGACAACGTCTAAAGTGGAAAAACATGACAATGTCAAAGTTTTGTGGGAGCTTTCGAAGACCAAGGGTAATTTAGAACGGTGGAATTGAATGGTGTGGTTCATGCTGCTGCATGCGATATGGTGGTTGTGGTGGTTGGAGAGAAACTGAAGGATTTTCCATGGGGTCAGCATTGATCTTCAAAAATGGAAGGCTAGAGTGTTTGGTACTGTGATTGAATGGTCCACTTCAGCTCTGGATTGTGATGTGATGTCTGATGCTGTGATTGCTGCTTGTTTGGAGGTCTTGTAGCCTTATGATGAAGTTGGGGGACTGGCTGTTGTAGTGGTCTGGGGGTCTATTTGTTTCTAAACTTTCTTCTCTGGACTCAATGTTGGAGCTTTTGTTTCTGACAGTTGATTTGGAAAAAATATTCAAAATTTCAGCATACACCATGTTATAAGCATTTGGGAAAGTAGTAGATAAAGATTGCTAAGAAAAGTTAGAACGTTAAACCATTCCATCAATACACCACATGCACATGTGCCCAACAGATCAAAACCATGAAAAATTCTAATATCAACTCAACAAGCTAGAACAAGAATCACCTTGCCCAAGGGTCATTTTCGTCCCACAGGTCATTAGTTTCAAGAACCATCTCTGAAAGGGCAACCCCTTCCTCAGTGAAGTCCACTGTGTTATCCTTGAGTTCAATGTTATAATGCTGCAAATAGAAGAGGATCACTTCCTCCATATCAGCAAATGATCATACAGAAACCAGATATGAATATTGGAAATGATGGTGGTGTTCAGATTGAACTTACAACACCACGCACAAGCAACTCCGCAACCTTTGCAGCAACTGGATACCTAGCAGCATCTTTGGTAGCCTACGTAGTAAACCAGTGATAAAATGGGATATAACTCCTAAATAAGAGTCAATATACACATTAAAAGGAGTGATTAACTTTGTAGACATACCTCACCACTTATTAGCAATGGATTCCTTCCTTCGTCAATAAGGACTGAGTCGACCTCGTCAACAATTGCAAAATGGAATGGCTTTGGCCTGTTCTGGACACAACACATTTCCTCACGTTTCAGAAAATTGAAGCATAGAATCAATATAAATGTTCATGGAAGTACCATCTCATAACAAGTTGTGCTTTACTGCCCGCAAGGTTGTCACGAAGGTAGTCAAAACCAAGTTCCTGAAATTCGCAAGAAATATTTATTTCAGAAAGTAGCTTTATATATAATGTAAAGCGGCATATTTTGATGAAAGAGGATAACACAACAATTGTGAAACTGTCCAAAAATAACAAATGAAGCAAATGACCAGCCATGGCCGCACAAAAACCACTAATTAAGATAATAGGATTAAAAAAGAAGATTGAAGCAAAGGGTGGTGTTCATGATGGATTACTGAATTATTGGTGTATGTAATATCACAACTGTAATTGGATCGCCTCTCTTCTGCTGTCATGCCCCTCTGAAAGTGCAAGGCAACACATTAAACCAGTGAGCCCAAGAACATGCCTAATGGATGCATATCACTTAGGTTTTAAATAATTTAAAAAATCTGAAAAGAATAATCAACTACTTGAATTTCCTAAGGAAATATAATGGGAAAAACATATCCTAAATAAATAAGACTGTTCTATTACCTGTATAAGACCAACAGAAAGGCCAAGAAATCGATGGACACGACCCATCCAATCAGCATCACGTTCAGCCAGGTAATCATTAACTGTCACAACTGCCAATGATGAAGATAAATACCTAATAATTTGAATATGCAATTAAAAGAGAAAGCACAGATAATGCCTAATAACAGAAGAAGTAAGCAATAACGGCAAAGAGTTCACGTTACAGGATACCCTTTACAGAGAAAGGTCATATGGAAAAAGTAAAATATTCTCCAGGAAAAGACAAATAATAAGATAAGCACAAAGACGAACATGATTCCCTTACCGTGAACACCATTTCCTGTCAAAGCGTTAAGATAAGCAGCCAACGTTGACACAAGAGTCTTTCCTTCACCAGTCTTCATCTCTGCAATGCATCCATCGTGAAGGACAGCACCACCAATGATCTGCAGGTGTCATTCCAAGCACAAAAAAATTCGTGATGCGTTTCTAATTCATAATTTTTGTACTCAATTACAACTACAAAGCCGTAGATGATAACTATACTTGAACATCAAAATGACGCATCCCAAGCTTTCGTCTCGCAGCCTCACGGACAACAGCAAACGCCTCTACAAAGAAAAGATCAACTACAACTTCAGAAGAAGCAAACTTAAAAAAAGGTGTAGACTAGGGAAGGTTGGCTTTGAAAGCTCACCGGCTTGGATATCAGAAAGTGTTTCCCCGTTGCTCAACCGAAGACGAAATTCCACAGTCTTTGCTCTAAGCTGCAAAACACCAGAAAGAACAATCAAATAACTTAAAAAAAAAAAAAAAAAGACAACCTTTCGTTTCACCATATCACAAAAGGAAGTCACAGAAGCACACGAACCTGCTCATCGTCGAGCCGGCGAACGAGTGGCTCCAGATCATTGATGGAGTCGACAAGCCTGTAGTAATCACGGACGACCCAATTGTTCAAGCTTACAAGATCCCTCCAATTTCCCTTCCTCCCCGTCGATGTCTTCTCCCCTACCTCCTCCTAGAATGGAAACAGCACATCAGAAACAATACTATGTTGCCAAATTTTGGTATGCAAGAAAGCGTCACCTTGAGAGAAGCAACGACGGGGCCCGACGAGGCGGTGGCGGCGAGGGGAGAGGAAGAACGCCGATGGATGAGAAGTAGAGATGTGGGAGAGATGGAGGAGAAGGAAGATCTGCGAAACAGAAACGAACGCTTTGTGTTGGGGAAGACGAGATGGGAAGTGGAGTTGGTGGAGCGAGTGGAGAAGGGAGAAGAGAGGTGGAGAGGCAGAGCCATTAGAGAACTCGAAAATCGCAGACGGAGGGGAGAAAAGGGTATAGGGTTTAGGCCTTCAGGTGCTGTTTGGATGATGAGGAATCTGGATGTCAAGGAATGTGATTCTACCTCTACGGTCTTTATTAGCCCTCCTTTGATAATAAACGCCTGATTAAACATGGAATTGGAATTGGAATTGCAATTCCATTTACGTAGTTAAAAGTTGAATAAAAACGGATTTACATTACGATAGTACTCAATCCGTTTTCATTATTCTGATTTTATAATTCTACTTCTGATGCAGAATAGGTTATTTTACCAAACTTATTCTCCATTATTTATTCTTCCCTGTACTCGTTCTCTTTCTATAAAAAAAAATTTCCATCTTCTATCCCAAAAACCCTCCTCCTGTAGCCCACCACCGTTGTCGCCACAACTCTCCTCGAGTACGAGAGCTTTCTAATCAATGAACAAGTTGTTGTCCGTACTTATCGCAATCATCATTGCCCACAAATCCGATCACTTCCACGCTACCTCGCTCCAAGAATCAGTGATTTTGCTGTTGGGTTTGGCCTTGTTTTAGCCAAGTTTAACGTTAACAACTTCGGGTACTCTCTTCAGGCCTTTCCTCTCGGTGGATTTGTCGAGAAACACGACGTCGATTTACTCAAGAACAGACCAATTGTGGTACTCCGGTCTGACGATGTCATAAATATCTCATCGATAATAGTTTTTTTTCTCTCTCTTTGGTGCTTCATTCGTGGATCATTACATAGAAGGTTTTCTAAAAATAATATTATTATTTAATATGATATATTATTATCTTATAAATATTATATTAATATACTTATGTCTCACTATTTATTTCAATTTTTAGCAAAGAATAACTTCCAATACATACTTATCCATCTTTAAAAAAAATTTCCTTTCAAACATAAAGATAATTCTAATAAAATACTAATACTACCCGGGACAAATGCAGGTGGAGGCCAGTGGGGGCTTTACTCCCATTGGACCTTAAATTTTTTTTGTTATACTCTATACATGAGTTTGTAAATAGTCCTCCCATAAAAAGTTGAAAACGTCGATTTCACTTCTCCTTCTCCCACAAGAAACTCTTCTTCTCTTCTACCTAGTGACCCAAAAAGTTGAAGAATCGACGTTGCCTTTTCCTCTCATCCTTGATCCTTTCTCAGCCTTTTCTTCTAGACTATCGGAGTCTAGATGTTCCTTTCCTGGTTTGATCCGGACGGACGAACCTCGGAACTCTTCTCGCCTTCGAATTCTTATCCGAACGGACGGAATCAATGCCTCCCCTTTTCTCCTATCTAGACTACCGGAGTCTAGATGTTCCTCTCCCTGGTTCAGTCCGTCTGAACGAACCTCTTTGTCCCTCTTTTGTTTTGAGTGCCGTTCCGAACGGACGGAATAAAACTAAAGCTCTGTTCTTTCCTTCCTGTAGGCTGGTAACCCTAATTACCCGAATGACTTCCGTGACCAGTCACTTCCCGGTCGGCAAAAACCGTGAGTCTTGTCCGGCGCTTTTCTCGACAAGTGTGATAACCAATCATGTCTTTTAGGAGTTGATTGGTCGTCAACTTGTCAGTATTTGGTTGTCTGTGTTGTCTTCTCTGATATTTGGCTTCGACTTTGGCAACAGGACCTCTAGTGCATTCTGATTAGTGGCTAGTTGCCGGTGGCTAACTTTTGCTTATGGTTTCAGGTGGAGTGTTTTTGTCAACCCTGAGCATCGGTCTCTGTCTACTTCTCCTTCGACCTCGTTCAGGGAGAGACATCTGTAGACACCCCAAATTCCTAATTTTGTAGGGGGAGATGTGGTGGCTGAGCTCACTTGGACCCACAAGGCCTACATAGACCCATTAAACCCAATTTGAGCCCATTGTGGCCCACAAAACCTATTTAGGCCCATTTAACTTATAAAGGCCCATTTAATTCAACCAAGGCCTATTTAGTTCATGGAAGCCCACTTGGGCCCATGGAGGCCCACATAGGCCCATTAAGCCTAATTGAAGCCCATTAGACCCATAAAAGCCCACTGTAACATCTAGGCCCGATTATCCATTGCATTTAATAAACCATGTATTATTTGTGATTTTGTGCTTAATGGTTTATTAATGGATAGTCTGTTGTTTCTTGGTTGTGTGTGGTTGTGGGTGGTTTTCTGTGCATCTGGTTGCCATCTGGGACCAATTTGGGGTCCAGGTGGAGGATG
>JAMKQA010104015.1:0-10769 GCA_024699735.1 Posidonia australis | reverse complement strand
GCATACAGATCATCTAAGACATATCTCAAAATTATAGATGACAGATGGTCTAATATGCTTTTTCATCCTCTACATGAAGCTGGTAAGCATTTTAACATGAACATTCATAATTTTCATCATTATATTTCATTTATTACAAAATTATTTGCTAAATAAGTTTTTTTTGTTAATGTAGCATATTATTTGAATCTACGGTTTCAGTTTAATCATCAACTTGGCAGTCGTACTGATTTAGTAGCATTTGTTAAAGATGTGATCAAAAAATTGGAGTCCAATGTCAATGTCCAAGTACAAGCTTTCAATGAAATGAAGTACTTTCAAGATGAACTTATGTCATTTGGAGAGCCTCGTACGATACGTTCTCGTGACACAATGACTTCAAGTAATATTTTTAATATTATTTCTTGTATTTCATAATATTATTTCATAATATAGTTAATAAATAAATATCATATTTCAGGTGAATGGTGGATGTTAAATGGAACAGATGCTCCAAATCTAAGGAATATTGCTGTAAAGGTTTTATCTCAAACAACAACAACATCTGGTTGTGAACGAAATTGGAGTACATTCAACCTTATTCATACAAAGAGAAGAAACAGATTAGGCACTGCAAGGTTGAATGACTTGGTAATTGTGCATTATAACATGCGGTTAAGAATAAAACATATTAAAAAGAGAGAAGAAAAAGATTACATGGACTCAATAGATCTTACATATATTTATAACGAGGACGAAGAAGATGATCCTATACTTCAATAGTTGCAAGAAAATGGAGAACCAGTTCTAGATGAAGAAGAAGGTAAACCATCTTCTAGAATTTCTAGTGAAATGAATATTGATGTAGAGGAATACATGAGCTCATTCGGACGCTCTCGTGGACATACTCCAGCCTTAGGGGGTGACAATAACACAGACGACGATGATGGTAGCATTAGAGATGTAACCCTACATGCAACAGAAGAGCCACAAGAACAGAGAGAGACACAAAGACCACTTAGTCCATTTACAGTGGAGGATGCCTTCACACATGCTACACAAGATGAGGATCATGGAGGCCGACCAGAAATTTATTATCGACGACGGGGTCGTCGTGATCAACAACTAGATGAAGATTCTTGGAGCAGTCATACAAGAGGATCTTTGTTAGACTCACTTGACTCTTTGAGTATTCATGATCCTAGAGATCCTTATAATTATAGTTCTTATGGAGGTGGTTCTGTTAGACAAACAGACGATAGTACTCAAAGCGATTGGACAAGAACTACATCTTCTTATGTTCCAAGCGAACAAATTGGATGAGATATGGATTCATTATTTCATTATGCACCTCCTCCAATACAATATGAAGAGCAACCACCTGAACGTCCTTTAAGTCGTTCTTATATCCTTCGACAGTCTCAACTAGTATATATAATTCCTCAATATCCACCAATGGGATTCTTAATACAACTGCCAATATTACAATACCACTACTTCATCAATGAATTTTAGACATATTATAATCATATGTTTTGGAACAACTATGTGTTCTGGAGAGAGTCTCAAATTCGACAACAAATTCATCGAGAACACAATATGGCTGATGTACAGGAAGAATACTTTGATTCACCAAGGCATTCTTCATGGTATTAAGCATATGTAAGGTAACTTTTTTGAGTCTTTTTGTTTTTAAAGATTTATTAAGCATTTTTATGTATTATTTATACTTCAGGATATTTCTATTAGGTCTATCTACTGTATCTTCATGTGATATATATTGAAGAAGTTGATCTAAGTCGACTAAGATGTAGATTATTACTTACTTTAGCTTATCTAAGAGTTTCAAATTAAAATTCAAAGTTTTTTTTACCATTTCCATGGACTTCCGTAAATTTACCGCGTTTTTACCGACATTTCCACCGATGTCCGACACGTTTCCTATTTTTGTCAGACCGAAGTCCGACACGAAACCGATGTTTGATTCTATGATCTCAACCTTCATAAACTTTTTCCATTCAAGGAAGTGTGTCAAAGAACATGAAATAAGTGTAACAGACATGGCAAAGGTATGAAATAGTTGTAATGGACATGGCAAAAGTATGAAAACGACTAACATGGTCATACAACCAACAAGTGAGACACCATTAGGTAAAATAGTCTGAATCACGTCTTCCTTTCAAGTAAGATCTCTATCTCAACTTTAATAAACTTCTTCCATTCGGGGAAGTGTGTCAAAGGACATGAAATAATTGTAATGGACATGACAAAGGTACGAAAACGACTAAGATGGTCATAGGATCCTTGATTGGCAATTGGATGTTGAGTACAGGAATGTATACTTTTGCAAAAACCAATAGGAAGATTCAAATTAGTTGGAACCAGGGGTGGCAAATCTCCATTTGAGTGCGACTCAGTAGTGGTTGGTTGAGTGTCATAAGTGGGTGTGTGTCTTTTGGAATACACATGTAAAGGAGGAGGGGCATTGGTAGTACAGGCATAGGAGCCACTTAAAGACAGGTTGGACTTAACAAAAAATTTCTTTAAGATGGGATCAAAACAATGATATCCCTTTTGAGTTTGGGAGTACCTCAGAAAGACATATTTTACTACTCAAGGAGATAATTTGTCTAATCCTTGATGAATAATTGCATAACAGGTACATCCAAAAATACGAGGAGTAATAGCAAACAAAGATTTATTGAAAATATCACTTGAAATGAAATAGTCTCCTCAAAAATAAAGGATGGAAAACAAACGGTCAAAACAACATTACCTTAAAATAATTTTCGAAACATCCATTTGGAACATTAAGGATTGAGCGATATCTAATAGATGCCTATTTTTGCTTTCAACCACAACATTTTATTGCACACTGTAAGCACAAGAACTTTAATGAATAATGCCATAAGTAGAATAATAAGTATCAAAAGAGCTTTTCATGTATTTTAGAGCATTGTCAATCCGTAATATACACAAAGGGGTACAAAATTGTGTCTTTATTTCATTGTGGAAAGATTTGAATGCATAAAAACCAAATGATCTATCTTTAAGAATGTAGAGCCGTGTCATATTAGAGTAGTTATCCACAAAGGAAATAAAATATTTAAAACCATGAGTAGTAGGAACATGGCATGGACCCCAAATATCACTATAAACTAATTGAAATAAATTAGTACTTTTATTCTCAAAACACAAAGGAAAAAACATTTGATCATGTTTGCCTAAGTGGCGCACTCACTAAAGGATACATTTTTCTTCAATTTAACCAGGGAAGGATGACTAAAACGATAATGCTACTGAAACATAGAAACAACAGCAGACTAGCAGCAGTAGAGGCTGGCCTAAGATGGTAGACTTCGTTTGACTCAACACCCCCATCAATCATTGCTCTCGTCTGAAGGTTCCGAAAAGCACAATGAGAGAGAAAAAATGTTACCAAAGATTTCAAAGATTTGATAATTTGACTTATAGACAATAAGTTAAAGGATAAGTTGGAAACTTGTAAAACATAATCTAATGTAACAAATGAGGTTTTAACAATGCCCGTGCTAGTGACTTGAGACATTGGACTATCTACAATAGTAATGGGAGAACATCGAGAGGCAATAGAAAGACTAGAAAACAGATTGCAATTATTTGTCATATGACTTGAGGCATCAGAATTAATTAACCAATCGTTATCATGATAGACGACAGAAATCAATGTATTTGACTCTAAAGCATGTGTAGCAATAGAAGTAGAAGATTGAGATGCATGAAGGTGGTCATATTGCTCACAAGACAAATGAATAATATCATTAGATGTTGAAGAAGTATCTGTAGAAGCCACAACTGCTCTAGAAAACTTTGACCTCTTAATTTAATGCAGTTTCCCATGCTTTTTCCAACAAGTATCCTTTGTATATTTTGACTTGTCACAAAATGTGTACTTCTGATCATTATGCAGCAGAACATTATACCCTCTAGAAGACCGTGGTGAGTGACCATGAGACCTTTTGTTAGCCCTATAGCTATCACATGCAACCATAGCGAAATGATTCGTCGATGTAATAGCTGACGAGGATATAGTCAAGGATGCAGTTTGGAGATCAAAACAATACTGATTTTAATAAAGAGTTCGTCATCTCATTTAGTAACTAACCTTTTAACACCCTATAGTTCTCATTTAAGTTCTCATAAGGAAACCACAAACATACAAATACTCCTATTGTTTTCTTTGTTTGTCAAGGTCAGTGGTAAGGGGCAGTGACTCGCGGAATTCATTGATTACTCCTTTGTAAATTGAATAGAACTCACTTAGGGATTGATCCTTTTATTTGTTGTCCACAATCTTCTTGAACAACTCGTAGGTATGTGATCCTTTAGCTTTGCTCGAATTTAACTCTTTAATAGATGTCCACATCTCATATTATCTCCATGTGATAAGCTTGGAGTTTTCTATCTGGTGGATCGTCATCAAGATGATGTTTATAGCCTTGAGAATCAAGAAATCTGCGAAAGCCTGAGTCTACAGAAGGTAGTTATGGTCATTAAACTTCATGTTAGTGACCATAGTGGCCTTGAACTTAGAGGTAGAGGTAAAAGCTGGGGTAGAGGACTTGGTCATAGGGTAATGCATATCACACAAAAGATTGTAGTTAGTAGTTAATCATGTAAGAGATGAGGGGTTTGGTAGCTCTCAGACAAGTACCACGACAACGATCAAAGACTAGGTCACCATAAATCCAAAGGAAACAATGGTGGAAGAGGCGGTGGAGGGAAAGAGAAAGCTGATGGTGGAGGAAGATAGGATGGTAGAGACAGATAAACAATGGTTAGGTTAGGGTTTAGCTTTGTATCATGATAGAATAGATGAAGAAAATGATAATATTACATAATAACAAAAGTACAAGAAAGAAAAAATGGAAATAAACAAACTAGACCCTCTGTAATGGATGTTCGTGTGGACATCTGCCCATGGCCCTGAACTTGTCAGGGAATTAGCAGACGTCTGCCACAGATTCCTGCAACAACATGGAAATAGTGGACATCTGTGTGGACGTCCGCCCGGTTGCAAACCTTGACATAGGGAAATAACTGACAGGGCACAAATCATGACATGCATTTTCCATGTCTATGTTAAGTGGCTGTCAATGTTGTGACACGACCTTTTCCCTTTGTATCTTAAGATCTTGCTCACTTCTGTTTTCAAACTTTGTTCATCAATAAAGCTGAATGGTGTGGTCCTGGTTCTTCTTCATTGCCACACAATTATTCACTTTGTACTTGTATTGCTTTTTTTACTGCTATTTAGATTCAGTGGCTCAGTTCTGCAAGTCTCCTTTGTTTCAGTTTGACCTTTCTTTTATTAAGTGTTCTGAGAAAATAAATATCATATCCATATCTTTTCCATTCTGTCATTTGCAGCATCTTCTGGAGTACAATGATCGGCCTGATCTGAGTCATGAGGATAGGGAAAAGCTCATTGAGGATTTGGTACCTTTATCATACAAAAGTTTGTTGAACATGTTAATTAGTTGATAGATAAGCTATTATAAGATATTCTGCCTGTTTTCCCTTCATCAGGCAAGAGAGATAACTTCAATATGGCAAACTGATGAGCTTAGGCGTCAAAAACCCACTCCTGTAGATGAAGCTAGGGCTGGTAAAATTTATTGCTTGGATTTATTTTTTTGTTTATTCACATAAAATGATCATGATTCTTTGACAGGTTTGCACATTGTAGAGCAGTCACTTTGGAAAGCTGTGCCTCACTATTTACGTCGTGTTAGCAATGCTCTAAAAAAGGTATTTGTGTGGGCAGCATGGTTGTGTATGTTGGTGTTCAAATGCTTATAGTTTCATGGTAGAAGTGACTAAGACATTTTCACTTGCTTTTTACAGCATACAGGACGACCACTTCCATTGACTTGTACTCCAATAAAATTTGGCTCTTGGATGGGTGGCGACCGTGATGGAAATCCAAATGTCACATCAAAAGTTGGTTCATCCCTATTCTTCAGCATATCTTAGCATTTTCAATAAGACACTAGACTTAGTTTTTGATGAACCTGATGTGTTACATATCTTCTTCCCACATTGCTTTCAGTTCATGTTTTATTATCAAAAATATTATTAAACTAGCATGGGGTTTCTGATGACTTAGCTTTTACTCCCATGGGTTAAATATTTACAATATAATCATTAGAACATCAGAGATTGCTACTGAATGTACTAAATACTTATCATTTTTGTGCACATATTTTCATGTGGCAACTTTTTAATAAACAAAGGAGAAATTGTCATTTGTAAAAACTACACGATAACGGTAAATTGGTCTTTTCATGTAAATAGTGATGTTAAGTTATCAATAAAAGTTTATTTGCTAGATTAATTGTGGTATAAATATTAGGGTCATTTGGTATTTAATGGGTATTACTCAAACAAAATAAAAAAGTTTTACAAACAAATGAATATTTGTATCAATTAAAGAACAATTAATAGAGGCAAATTGATCTTTTCATGAAAACCTAGATGTTATAAATATTAGGGTTGTTTGGTATTTAATTGAGCATTACTCAAACAAATAAAAAGTTTTACAATCAAATGGATATTTTTGTCAATTAAAAAATAATTAATAGGGGTAAATTGATCTTTTCATGAAAACCAAGATGTTAATTTATTAATAGAACTTTATATTGTTAAGTTTGTCATAGCATAAAGATCGGGATTGTTTGATTATTTTCTGAAATAATTTAATGATAAATTAATATGTATTTTATGAAATAAGTATTATGTATTTTACAAAAAATTAAGTAATAGGCATAAATTTTATAAAATACATAATAGGCATAAACTTGCCATTTATGAAAAATATCATATGTTTCCATATAAAATTGTTAATATTAGTGTAAGTCGGTTATCTCATAAAATTAAAAGAGTATTTTTAAATGATATTACATATTAGTAGTTTTATTTCCGTTTTTTAAAGACAGGTGATAACATTTCCCGCACCTTCTATCTTCTTGGTGGATCACTTTATATCCTTCCTTCGTTTGGTTTAATAAAATCTTTTTCATTGACCACACAGAAAAAACAAAAACAAATCCACCAGAACAGGTGGTATTTCATAATCCCACCAATCTCACTTTCTGATGCAATAAAAATTCAGTTCTTAATTTTTAAAAAGATAAAATACATTTTATTTGGTAACCTTGTACAAAGATTTGTATAATCAAAGTGTAGAAAAATAATCTAATATGTACAATACTTACATAACAAAGAAGTAAACGTGGATCGTTTTGTGTTATCAATAAAATTCTTTGACTAATAGGAAGTATGTCAGGCATTGATGGAGATATCAGTGGAAACATGATAAAAAACGGAAATCCACTAAACACTTTGATTTTCGATTTGAAACTCTATGATAAGTTAAAATGAGCAACAATACACATCTCTGTCTTTAAATTCATAATTTAAACATATAATAAGGAAATATAATACATATACAAAATAAGGCATTCTGGAATACAAAAAAGGTTGATGAATTAGTAAATAGTTTTCATATTTTAACATTTTAAGTATCATAATGTAAGTTGTTAATGTGAATGGAATGCTAAAACAATAGGAGATTTGTGAGTTAGTAAGGCATATTTGAAGTCATAACTTATAGGGATTTTACTCAATTGCCACCAACATGGCACCGGTGTAGACCAAAATATACCAACATGGCACCAACATGGATGGACATGGCACTGACATGGCCCAACACAGGGTTCTGGAATTACAGTTGAATATCGTGTTAGGAAGTTGGGTTTGCAACTAGTGAAATTTAAGAGAATCGAAGATAAACAGATGGTAAATGGGATGACTTGAGAGAATCGACGAGATCAAAGTTAGCTTGCTACCCAAGGACAAAAAGTTATCAACCAACAAGAGAGACGACATTCAAAGATTGGTGGAACTTTCTTTTGACAACTTTATATTGAAAAGTCCCTCATAGTGCCTCATTGGTGGACAATTGCTGAAGTTTCTATTGATTAATAGTTTAAAGTGCCACTTAAAATGTTTTCTTATTAACCATATTTTAAATGCCTTGATGTTGAAAATTCGTTGCGATTAACTCCTCCAAGGAAATTTCCTGAGCTAACAGTCCCATTACATACCTAAGAACTTAGTTCAATATATTATATCGTATCTATTTAAATGTATAGGCCATGAACATACAATTGGTGAGACCTTTTTTATTAGATTCCGGTCCTGAAAAGGAATTTTAATGATTTTCCATACTTGTCCATGAAGACATGTTCAAAGTTAGATGAGGGGTGACCATGTTCCACTTAAGTATCCAAGATTATTTGGACCAGATACGACATTGGATCGATAGGACTCCAATCATGTTTGGATTGTAGAACCAGGTCAAGGATTGTAAGAGTCTACTACAAATTAATTAAATAATCTTATTTTCACATTCTTTTCAAACTATAGAGGTACTTTATAATCATATACTGTTGCCAGCAAAATCGTATTACTTGGCTCAAAATCCAAGAATACTACCTTTCTTCTAGGAAAAAGTGAGAGGAATTCCTAATTTGAATTTCTACTTTGAATCATTACTTCCATATACTCTCAAAGCAATATAAAACGTTTTGAGTCAGTTTCAGTAGATGACATCATTTGCTTTCGCTTTCTTATGAACCTTCTTTAATAGAATATGTTGTATTTTAATATCGTTTATTAATTATCAATGGTCTTTGTTGCAGGTTACCAAAAATGTCTCTCTGTTATCACAGTGGATGGCAATCGATCTGTACCTTCGAGAGGTTGACAATCTACGGTTTGAACTTTCTATGAACAGATGCAGTGACAATTTGGAAAGACTTGCACATCAAATTCTGCTCAGAGGTTAGTCAGAATCTTGTGAAATTTAGTCTGTGGATTAAACATTTTCTACCATCAATAGAATATCACCATAACTAAAGAAATGTCAATGTAACTGTAATGGGAGAAAGATAAAGACTATTTTTGCTATTAGATGAAGAGAGTTACATTTTTAAAGGTTTAGAGGATACTCCACTAAATGGATATCCAATAACCCGTTAATCCGTACGTACTCAATAAACTTTAACTTTATAATACTCTCCCTCAAGCTGGAGCATAAATATCAAAAAGGTCCAGTTTGGTACATAAAGACATAAACACACTACTACTCAGACCCTTAGTGAAGATATCAGCTAACTATTCGGATGACTGAGTGTGTGGAGTAGAAATGACTCCTTTCAATAGCATATCTCTTACATAGTGATAGTTGACTTCGATATGTTTAGTGTGCTCGTGAAAAGTAGGATTGTTGACAATAAAGATTGTCTCCTGATTGTCACAGAACATTTGCATAGGTGTTTGAGGTGATAGACCAAGTTTAGAAAGAAGAGATCTCTGATCCATACCATCTCACATGTTGTTTGAGTCATAGACTTATATTCTACTTATGCACTAGAACGAGATACCACATTCTGCTTTTTGCTTCTCCATGTCATAAGATTCCCTCCTACATAGGTATAAAAACCACAGGTTGATTTTCTGTCTCCTTTATCACCTGCATACCTTGAGTCTGAATATGCCACTACATCAACATGTCCATTCTTTTGATATATCAAGCCTTTTTCTGGAGAGTTTTTCACATATGCAAGGACTCTCAAGGTTCTACTCCAGTGAACCTGTCTTAGCTCATGCATGAACTGACTCAGTAGACTAACAGCATATAAGATGTCTGGTCGAGTTACTGTCAAGTAAATAAGTTTGCCAATCAACCTTCTATACTGACCTGGGTCATCCAGCAACTTAGAACTAGTATCCCAAAGTGGTGGTGACTGTTCAATAGAAGTGTTCTCTGGTTTGCATCCTAAGAGTTTTGTCTTCCGAAGAAGATCAAGTGTATACTTTCTTTGGGATAGCATCATTTTCCTATTAGTATAGGCAAACTCATTACCAAGGAAATATCTTGGTCTGCCCAAATCTTTTATAGTAAAATGGATTGCAAGATATTTTTTTACCTTTTTAATGTCTTCTTGGCATGGAACCAAATGTCGGACAGTGTCGGCGAAATTTCGCCGACACGTGTCGGAAAGTGTAGGTAAGGAAACGATATTGCAATGTATGTCGCGACTTACCTGATGTCGGACGACATGTCGGTGGGTGTCGGTGGATTTCGGTGGATTTCGGACGAAATGTCGAGCCCTTCATCCCCAGTCCGTCGTCGTCCCCAGCCCTTCGTCCCCAGTCCGTCGTCATCCCGAGCCCATCGTCCCCAATCCCACGGCAACCTGCACTTTCCGGTCCTCCACGTCGACCACCGCTCCACCACCAGCTCCGACAGCCTCTCC
Organism: Posidonia australis; assembly: GCA_024699735.1. Classification (NCBI taxonomy): domain Eukaryota; kingdom Viridiplantae; phylum Streptophyta; class Magnoliopsida; order Alismatales; family Posidoniaceae; genus Posidonia; species Posidonia australis. The sequence goes on along the minus strand of JAMKQA010104015.1, from coordinate 426 downwards.
TTCCCCACTCCACGCTCGACTCGCACGATCTCGTCGATCTCTCCCGCAACCAGGTGTCGCACGATCTTGTCGATCTCGCCCGCAGGTGTTTTTTTTTGGTAAAGACGAGTACTGTGACTTTATTATTCAGATATGTGAGATATATAACATTTTGTTTTAAGATATGCATTCTGTTTAATAATAGTTATTAACTTGTTATTAAGTTATGTTATGTTAAAAAAATATTATGTTATGTTATGTTTTTAATTATTAAGTTTTTTGAATTATTATTATTCATTATCATGTGTCTAGTCATCACATGAGATATATCATATATGTCATGATAATATTATTATTAAATTTGGTAAAATAGATTATATTACATTCTATTTAATATATGGCAAGTGAATATTATTATTATTAATTTTTATTTTTTTGTTAATATAT
>JAMKQA010104014.1:0-11138 GCA_024699735.1 Posidonia australis | reverse complement strand
ATATTTTACATAATAAACTAAAAAATATTTCAATTAAATCTTTTTTATCTTTTTTAAATGTTTTATAAATTATATTTCTTGTTGTATTTCTAGAAAAACTTTTAAACTGTGGATTTAAATAAGTTTGCATACATGATTCAAAATTTTTATTATTAGAAAAAGAAAATGATTATTCGTCTTTTACTATAAATTTAGTTATTCCTTCTTTAACTTCGTCTGTGTTATATTTCCAATTAATTATACCACTAGATCCTACTTATAATTTCGATTGTTTTAAATCTGTGTTGTCATCTTTATTATGTTTGGACATACATTTTTCTAAACGCCTAGATATATGACCTACACCCCCTTTCTTAGGACATGTGTATGTGGTATTACAATAATTACAGTAACACCTAGTTTCATCCACAGGGTCTATTGTAACATGCTCCCAAACCCAAGAACTTTGTTTCCTAGATTTTTTTAGTGGTTGTTGACTGTGTAGTCTGTGTTGGGGTAGATTGAAGTTGATCTGACTCCATACTAGGGATATAGTCATAGCTACCAACATTACCAAAATTTTCTATTTTAATATAAAAAATGAATAAAAAATAAAAAAACTCTTAACTCACAAAAACCAAAACCCAAAAATAGAGGGATTAGAAGTAAAAAATTTGAAGGGATTAGAAGTAAAGAAATTTTGATGTTGCTGCCTCAATTGGTGTAGCCTGAAGATTGGAGAGTAGCAGACGCGACGGAATACAAAGTTAAATAGTAAAATCCTCACTTGAAAAGTTTAAATTGAGAGAAAGTGGTAGAGAAGATTGAGTTGTAAAGAAAACTGAATGGAGTTGGAGTGTATTTATAGTTAAAAATTTGAAGAATTTCATGTAAAAAAAAGGTGTTAAGGACCGTTGCAAGTTACAATGGTCCAATTGTCCTAAAAAAATGCAACATTCCACTTCTATCCCTTTTTTTCTTTTTTTTATAGGGCCAGGCAGGCAACTCGGCCCTTTTGTTTTTTGTTTTGTTTTTTTTTTCTGGGCCGGGTAGGCAGCCCGACCCTTTTGTTTTTTTTTTTTAAATTTTTCTGGGCTAGGCAGTCGGCCCAACCCTTTTGTTTTTTGTTTTGTTTTGTTTTTTTTTTTGTTCTAGGCTGGGCAGGCAGCTAGGCCCTTTTGTATTTATTTTTGTTTTCTGGGTCAGACGGGTGGCTCGGTCCTTTTGTTTTTTTTAAAAAATTTTGGGTCGTCCCGGCCCAGTCTATTTTACGAGCCAAAATGAGCCTACTATACGGACCTTCGCAGGCCTGGCACATAGGCCCAACACAGCCCATGGCTCACAACGGATCTGGCCTCGTCCGATCCATTGTTGGGATCGATGGACCCAGGCAGTGGTGGGCCCAGACTGGACCGGACGACCCTGGACCGATCCGATTTCCATGTCTAATTGTACCTTTATCACGTAATCCTACCAACAACAACAACGACAACCATCTAGCTAACTACAACAATGATCACCATTACGCTGGTAGCAACGGAAACTACCAACCTTTTGGCAGCAATTTCTACGATTATCTCACCGACAACAATGATGTGGTGGGTAATCTTAGGTACAAGATAACGGTTCATTATTGAACCAGATCTTCGGTTCAATAAATTGATTCAATAATCCATTACGTTAACCCAATTTTGTCATTAAGAAACTCATGTTTCACAAGGAAAATATATGATTTTATCTAAGAAAAATACGATTACATGTTTGTTTACTGGTTCTTTTCTACACTTTTGTAGAATTAATTTGTATTTTCCAACAAATTTCGAGGTATTAGTATAATTTTTTAATATCTGGGCTTCTCTTGAATCAATTCTAATCAGGATGTGTTTATTACCATAAACGAGCCTCTCATTATGATCATCACACATATATTCTAGAATAAAAAGAGAGAAAAATTATATAATAAGAGAATATATGCATCAATGGTGAACAAAAAGAAAATTTTATATGTAATCATGTATGTTTGAAAATAATGTCAAGATTAACTTATGGTTTTTATGTGTGTTCGGATATAATCTTTAAAATTAGCAAGTAATTAATGTCATACTTTCATTTCAAAATTAATGTCGAGGTTCAAAGCATGATATATCAAACCTGTTTGGCATACGCCAGTTCGATATATGCCTATTCAATAGCTACATATTCAGTAATTGTAATATACCCTTTACATATATGTTTGATACTTTAACATGTTTAGTATATGTTTTGCTTTTACTTCAGGATTGATATCAAGGTTTAAGGTGTGAGATCAAATATGTATATAATCGAATATAATATCAATGAAAATACATGATCTATTGTGTAAGAGAATACGAAACCAAGTATATGAATGATCAAATATAATGTCGATAAAAATATGTGATTTAGCATGATTTAATAATAATATGGATGATGTAGATCAACTGCTCAACTAGATTCAAGGCTGGACTTTCCCGAGCTATCGCTTGAAGACCGAGTAGAAGAGAACTAGGTCCGAACATGCATTGCGCCTAAGGCAATCGACTTAAAGACACTTGAGATGATCGATTGGGAAAGTCATGCCACACCATCTATGACAAACGACAAAAACTACTCTAGCATTGTACTCATGTATGCTCGAGTATAATGTCAAGATTAAGATACTGAGTTTGAATAGGCATTGGGCTACGAGTGATTGGCTTAAAGACCAAGCAAAAGAGAACCAAGTCTGAATAGGCATTATGTCTTGGACGATCAATCGAACAAGTCATGCCATAACATCTACGACGAATGGTACAAACCACTTTAACACTACTCATGTATATGCTCAAGTATAATGTCAAGATTAGCGTGTTGATGTAAAATCAGTCACCCAATCTAATTCGAGGGGCGAGATCACAAATGACTTTCATGTATGTTCGAATGTAATATCAAAATTATCATGTGATTAACATAAAAAAATATGAAATTAAATACACATATCATCGATATAATGTTGATAAAACACATGCTCAAGTGTGAACGAGATTTTTTTTATACAAGGCGCGAGATCGAATATGTATATCTATAGTTGAATATGATGTCGATGAAAATACATGATCTAATAAAAAAGAGAATATAAGACCGAATATACGTATAATCGAGTGGAATGTTGATAAAAATACATGATCTAGCGTAATTTAGTAATAATATAAAGTTTGACATAAATCTAATATAATATCGATAAATATGTCACATGATATGTCCAAATGTGAAAATAAATATGATATCAATCAAACATAATTTAATTCGGTTAATATCAAAATAAATTGAATATAATGTCGATATAAATTTGATTTATGATATTATATTATATCTCCCATCACACGTCAAAAAAAGAGAGGATGTATTTGAATAAGGTGTCAAAAGAATAAAGTGTGGCAACGAGACATGTATGATGAAGGATTAGTCATCCAATTCGTCTTAATCAGTTTGAAATTGAACAAAAAAGAACCAAATCCGAACATGCACTATCTTTGAGGTGATCTGCTTAAAACACCCACACAATCGACCAGGCAAGTCATGTCACAGTATCTATGGCAAACGACGTAAACCATTCTAACACTAGGGTCAAATAAACATCAAGCCCAAGTTACGAGACATCTATAGGTAACAACACATGCCTGGTTGAGGTCCTTTAGCTCTTCTTCTATTCGCATGTTACTTTGCGAACCAGTTCAAACCAACCCCAACCAGAATTGATGAGCAACACTGTATGGACCAGGGACGAGATTAATATATGAGTGAAATATAAAGTCGAAGAAGTGTAAGTAATCATGTGTTGAACACTTAAATTTGTATTATTAAATATAATGTCAAATAATGCATTGTACGGCGTTGCATATCAAAGCAATGTAAAATACATGAATCATGTGACATACATATAAGTTGTATTATTGAATATAGTATCGAATAATACATTGTGTGATGTTGCATATATAGGCAATGTGAAATACATGTAATTCGAGCATTGCATTATTTACAATTTGCCATATATATGAAATTTAAAGACATGTATTACCCTATATTGGGGCAATGTTCAAAAAGAAAAGGAGAGACCTCACAATGTCGAGAAGTGCTCTCCTCATTACCTTCTCCTTCTCCTTAAATGTGGGTAGATGCAAGTGCATGATCAAACGAGGTGGAAGTCCTTGGATAATTTTTTCTCTCTCTTTGCCTTGCATCTGTCTTTTTTGTCCCTAAATATGTATCTTCTTATATCTATATTTGTGTATCTTCAATGAAAAAGGAGAGACTCTATTTTTAGGAAGGCTGCACATCTTAATTGAAATATGAATGTCATTGAATTTTAAATTCAAAATACCCTAGAGTAGTATATCTCAACAATATTTTCTGCTTTTCAAAATAATTCCATCCTATATGCACGCGATGGAATTTGTTGATGTGTAGGCCTCCTTTTGGTTCTTCATGGAAGTGTGTCGTGTGCGTATTGAGTCCAATTTTGAGGGACTTCAGTTCTTCATGGCACGTATTGGACTTGAAATTCTCGATGTCAACAATATCATAAAGGTCATGATTAGTTTGGATTTCGTATTATAAATTTGAAAAGAAATATTTATTACACGACATAGTGGTAAATTTTAATTTTGCTAACTCAAGTTGAATTTTCCTTTTTAGGTGAGATTACTCTTCTATACTGAAGGCTACATCTATGGCTATTAATAGGTTCAATTAATCCATTCGATTTGACCCATTATTTTAAGGTATGTGTTGAGAAATAAAACCTATTAGACCTGTTAATCCATAATCTATTAACCCAAGCTCTTAACTGGTTGGGTCATGAGTTGGATATGTCAAACTAACCTGTTAATCCATTTGAATAGGATTTGTTTTTGATAATTTTACAAATTTAAAGGAAATCCTAAACCTATCCTAAACCTATCCTCTCCCAACAAATGCCAGTGTATCTGGTCTAACTTTCAACTCCCTCTAACTATGGTTAAGCTGGATAGGTTCCTTGTCTCTCCCAACGTGTTTGGTATGTTTTACGTATGTCATTTACTCTACAACGAACATAAATTTTTTGTATTTTTTATTGATTATTAGTTAACTATTATTAGTCATGTATTTGTGCTTTATTAGTTGTTAATGTTTAAAACATATTTATCTTAGTGATTGTTACATATTTGAATATTTTACAATACATGTTTATGTATTACAAGGATTTATAATTTTATTATATATTAACCCATTTGACTGTTTGACCGTTTAACCCACCCAAAACCCGCTATCAAAAGAGGTTGGTAAGGTTGCAGGCTAAGGGTTAGAAAATAGGCCATCACCCAACCTGTAACCCATTTTCTCAATATAGGTTGAGACATGGATTGACGTTTGACGCATTAACACCTTTACCTACAACTAAACCATCATGTTACGATTAAGTAAAAGCAACAAGGTTATAATTAGACATAGAAATAGGGCTAAGCCACTCGCCATCTAGGCGATGACTTGAAAACAAATTGGACCAATCCAACTCGAAATAATATCCAACCTGAACCAGAAGGACTAAGGATCAGACTACAGTCGAGGTTTTTCTCCCACGACCTAGGACCCTGTACAACATAGTTTGGGCCTGAACCCAACACAAATACGATCAAACTCGAGCCCATTTTTATGGCCCATTTTTTACACAACCTGATTTAGGTCCAAAATCAATCCTAAACAAGAATATGTAAAATTAATTATGAATATTAATTTTTAAGTTAAAATAATTATTTTATAATGTATTTTATGTGTATAAATATGTGTAAAAAATGAACACCCATTTTAAAGATGAACGTCTATTTTTATGAATAGTGCATTTTATCCAAAACCAAACATCCACTCCATAAAAGTAGACACCTATTTTTGTGGATGGTGCATTCAATCTAAAAATCAAACGTCCGCTCAAAAAAGTAGACATCTATTTTTTTTAATGGACATCCATTTTTGTTAATGGACGTCTACTTTTAGCTTTTTCATAATTTTTTTAAACATTAATAAATCAATTAAGATTGACTCGAAATTAAATTGATTCAGCCTAATTTGAACTTGGTCTAAAATATATAAGACCGTAGACTGTGTTAAAGCTAGGAGATTTCTAATTCCAACTAAACTTGACACAATCCAGAATGATGTAAGATTGGGCCGACCTCAAATACTGATTGACCTAAATATTCTTGATGTGCTTATTTTGCTGCTAATGGAATCAGCCTGCTCATGTCCTTTCGTGTTGCTAGAATTATAAGGCGTCCTCTTTTCATGGCCTTGAACAGTCCAAACTCCAAAAAGATGAGATGGGAGCCATAGATATCAGAATATTGTTTGTATGCTGCCCATATTTCATTTTTCATGTCATGGAGGTGATGGATGGTTTTTGCCTATCAGCTTGACAAACATTCCTTCTCAACTTTGATAACTGCCATCAATCTGCTCCCATAATGACAGAATAACCATTTTTATCTATCTCAGGATCAGTAAGTACTTGCAGCACCATTCAAAATAGCAAAGATCACTTAACCAATGCAGTAGCAATAAACGCATGTCGATCAACAGAAGACAAAGACTGGAAAATTGTTAACGTTATTCACATATAAAGGCAAAACAATACACATAGACATTAGCCATTTCAATTGAAAAAACTCTCCCAGTTTAAAATATATTTTGAACCTAATTCATTGATCTTGCCACATAAAATCAACCTTTAAGATTGGAATTAGTAAGGCATCATAAGGATGTAATACCTTTAACTGAACTATATTACTACTACTAGACTGCTAGTCTACCTTCAACTGAAATTGCCCACAGATCCATGTCTGCTAAGACTTGTTCTTACTCATTGATACCCAGTATCTTGATCAAGATGATGCCAATGTTCTGATGCAATGAGATTTCCTTAAATATTAAAAGTGTTATCAAGAATAGTAAAAACAAAGTCATATTCCATAAATACCACCAAGTACAACGAAAAAGATTGCGGAAAATGGCACAGGGCCCCCGGTTTGAGCACCAGGCAGTTATGACTACCGATTAAAACAAAAATCTTGACGACTGCTCACTATCCCCAAAGATAGATAAGACTAATGACTGTTGTGTTTGCCGTAGGCCATACTCAGACAAGAGAGAGCCCCAACAAGTAAACTTAGCAACACTCAAGAAACGATGTAACAGAGTAGAAAATCCCTCTACCTTTAAAAGATGGTAACAGCTCCAACTGCTCGCTGAACGAATAATGGTGGAAGAAACCGCATTGTCATCCACTTCTTCACATCCTATGTCCATCCTTTAAAATCAGTCTTCCCCTTGTAAGCCTGAACAACCTCAGGGACTCCCTTCTCATACTTTTTCACATAGTCCTTGGAAAACGACTTGTCGGAGACCAAGAATGGAGCTCTCAATTTATTGTTCTTCTTGATAAAGCCCTTGGACATCAATATATTCAGTACGGAACATCGAGGAATGAACCTCTTCTCAATACTAAATTGTAGAACCACAGGTTTACAGGCCACGAATTCTGGATCCCACCCGAGTTTGTCAATGAAGAAATTCATCTTCTTTTTGATAAGTTCATCGGAGAAGGCAAAACAGTAAGGTGTCCTCATGAACATAGAGCGTATTTGATCATTAGACCAGCCTAAGCTCTTATACAGCTCTACCTTCCTTTCCCAAGTTGACTTCGCCATGTAACAACGCACATCAATGGCACGAATAAACATGGCATTGGAGGGATGCAAACCAAACCTCTCGGCGTTCTCAACAGCTTCGGCAAACGTATCGACGTTCTTCAACAGAGACCTGGGCCTCGACATAAACATCTTAAGAATCACATCCTCCGGTACTCCACGACTTCGCAGGATCTCGATGTTGGGAGCTTGCTCGGGCAGAAGAAACTTACCACCATACTTAAGGAAGTTAACTATGGCAGTCCTGGAGGGAAGATACGTCTTCATGAAATCGAAAGAAGGGATCATTGTTTTCTTCAAGCTAAAGTTGAACAGGATGGGGGTCGTCGACAAGACATCAGCGAGCTCCGGATCCTCGAACCCCACGCGACGGAAAAACTCCAACTTAGGCTTGAGATTGACCTCGGGTCTCATCGACAACAGCGGCGGGTACTTGGTGATGGCCAGAGCGATTTGTTTACTGGAAAAGCCGTAATCTTTGAGAAGTTGGAGGACAGAGTCGGACTTCTTCGTTGTTTTGAGCTTGATCTTCTTGGAGACGGAAATGGCGGATTTTGGCGACAAGCCACAATTTGTTACGAGGTAATCGATCGTCGGAGATATCTCCCTGGAGGAAACGGTGGTGGAGAGTGATTCGGTGAAGAGTGGGCAGTGGACACGAGCAAAAGCAATGGTGTTCTTGTTGGAGAAGAGTAGAGTAGCGGCTTGGTTGCAGAAATAGCGAGACATGGTTGAAACGAAGCGAATAGAGTTATGGAGGAGAGGAAGAGCTTACGGATTGATATGCCCTCAACGAGACCTTGTTCGCCGTGGCGTTGCCATCACATCGCCGCCGTACCAGCGTAGGAACCCTAGCAACTGCGCACGTGCAGGAAGAAAACCAGAGAGTCGGATGCTTGAAGGGCGCATGGCCCTTTTTCAGAGTTGGGTTTAGGCTTTAGATACATACCTTTTTGGATAATTTCCGTATAAACCTTTATCTCCTTTTTGATTCACCGAATAAACTTAGAGTTTAGATTGTAAAAAAATCTAAATAAATTTAGAATAACAATTACTATTCTGATTTACGCACTCTAAAGTAATTATTCTGACAAGAATGATAAATTTAGAATAATAATTATTATTCTAATTTACTTGTTCTAAAATAGATATTCCATGACATTGTGATACATGCAAGTATACAATATGTTTATTTTTTATATAAAACTAATACTTATTTAATATGATGTATACATATTTCAAATCAGATATATATTTTGATAATCAAGTTGATTATTATTAATTTACATGTTTTTCGTTTATTTTAATACTTATTCTAATATTTATTTCACTTTTCAATTAAACTAAAATTTCTCCCAACACACACTTATTTACCACTAAAAGAAAATCACTCCTAAATAAAATAACAATACTATAAGAATATTAATACCAATTTCTACAAATTCCAACTTTTCTTATTCTACGTCTAAAGAAGAGCTTAAGAATTTTCCTAAGATCCTTTAAAGGTTTGGTATCAATTTTACATAGGTTTTCTTGTCCAAATACTCTTATAAGATCGATAATATCCTAGATGTCCCATTTATTCTTAAATTTCCCCCAATACTACCTAGGACTCTAACAATTGTCCTATGTATCTCTACTGTGACCTCCCATTAGGGATGCAAATGAATATAGTGTATCTGTTAAAAAATCAGTATCCATATACATTCAAGAGCAAATAAGGACATAGATATGTATATGGTTTTTTTTAATTTTAGCATATACGGATACGAATAATTTACAAATATTTGTGTATATATATCTATAGACAACTTTTTATATTTTAACATCTAACCATTAGATTAAAAAACTAATCGTTAGATATGATTGAAACTATTTAAAATACTTGTATCTAAAAAATTAAGTGATTTTAAAATTCTTAAGTACTAAATTTAGTATATACTTATTATAACTTGTTATAGCTCATAAAGAACCATTGAATTTATATATGAATAGATCTATATTTTATAAATTTCTAAATGATATAGATTTTGCTGTATAACTAATCTAGATGATGTATATTAAAATCCATGGATTATATATTTTTTTTAAACTTATAACTTAGAAATCTAGTGATTTTTGCTTTAAAATCATTATATTTGTATATGAATAGATATATACATTAAGAATTTCAAAATGATGTAGATTTTGATGTGTATTTAATCTAAATGATATAGATTAAGATTTATGAATTACACTTTGATTTTGAAACTTATAACACATGATTTTAAAAATTGTACTTAAAATTCTTAAATAAGGCTTACATTTGAAAGTAAGGCCCATAATCCTAACCGTAGATCTTAGTTAACATCCTGAAATCGTGACCGTTCATGAAAAATAGGAATGCAGTCAATCAAAGATACGATATCTTTCCGTAACGATTTCCAAAATCTCGATCTGTGTTACGCATTCATTTCGTTCATGCAAAAAAAGAGAAAGGTTTCTTGTGCAGCCATTCTGTCAGGTCACGTCCCATCGCCCGGCGAAGAAGCTCTTCGTGTTGCTCTGATCGTAGCATCCCTTCCATTCCAACCACTGAAAGGGGCGAAGAAGGTCTTCCTCTAATGAAGGCGTTGTCGTTTGAAGAACCTCTTCCTCCCGATCGTCTGTGGTAAACGTCCGGCTACGACAGCAAATCATACTCAGGCAAGTATCGACGACTCCGACTTCCCCTCTCTTGTGCAATAAACAATATGGATCGCCGTCGACTTGGAAAGCCTTCTACAGTCGGGTAAGATGTAAAGAAAACGATTATTTCCATTTATCTGTTCAAATAACATTGTTTTTTATAGTCTATCTACGATTTTACATCGTAATGATACCTTTTTTTGACGAAATGATTTTTTTTTCTCGAAACTCTAGTACTGCGAAATCATGTCTTCATCTATTCCATTTTACTCATTTTGTTTATTCAGTTTTATTATATTTATTTACGAATAGGTTGTTGTTATTCTGTTTCATCTATGAAGATACACATTCAAATGTTTCTCTGTTCAAATATCTTTGTTTTTTATAGTCTATCTACGTTTTTACATCGTAATGATACTCTATTTGACGAAATGAATTTCTTTCTCGAAACCCTATTACTACGAAATGATGTCTTCATCTATGTTGCTCTCTTTTTGTTTATTCAGTTTGGTTATGTTTATTTACGAAAAAAGTTGTTGGTATTCTGTTTCATCTATGAAGATACACATTCAACTTTTTCTTTCTTTCCATTCTGTTCATGACTATTTGTAGGTGAAATATATTTCTTCATTATTGTTATAATTTTTACAAATATTTTGTATGTGTTCCATATCGTAAATGAAGATACAGATTCATGGTAATCTTGTTCTACTTTTGTGGTATGCCTTATTTAGTTTATTTTATGTCGATTCACAA
>JAMKQA010104013.1:0-10906 GCA_024699735.1 Posidonia australis | reverse complement strand
CAAGTTCACTCATTGTACGAACTTGGTTGGACTCTGTGGCTTGTGAAAAGAGTCCATTTTGGCAGAGAGAGATTTCTTTTAGAGAGGTTGCTGTTGTTACTTATCCTATCTTTGACTTGTACCTATTTCAGGTTTTGCATTTCCAAGTCAAGGTGGAGATTTGTTAGAATTGACTTGTAAAAGGGTAATTACCAAATTACCCTTTGGGTGATTAAGGTCTCTTAGGGTAATTAAGTTTAAGTGGGTTTAAATGGATTTGGTTAATTGATTTGGGTTTTGGATATGATCAATTTTAAATTTAGATTTAATTAATTTTTACTTGATTTAATTAAGGATTTAGTTTAAATTTTGATTTAATTGGTTTTTATTAGGGATTTGATTTTGATTTTGATTTAATTGTTTTTTTTTTTGCTTGATTTTGTTTGGATTAGGGTTTTTATTTAATTAGATTTAATTTTCAATGGATTTTATTGAGTTTTACTTGATTAGGGTTTTAATTAGGATTTTCACTTAATTAATTTGGATTTTAAATGGTTTAAATGGATTTTATTTGATTTTGATTTTAATTAGGGTTTTCACTTAATTAAATTTGGATTTTAAGTGGCTTAAGTGGATTTTATTTGATTAATTGGGATTTTCAATATTTAAGTGGATTTTATGTGGTTTAGGTTTGGATTAATAGTTTTTACTAAATTAATTCAAGTTTTTTTTAATGATTTAAGTGAGTTTTGTTTGATTTTTTAATTATGGATTTTGCTTAGATTAGGTCAGACTGGATTTGTGTAGGCCTAAATGGACTTATGTGGGCTTGTGAGTTTAGGATTTTGGTGGAGTTAGGGTTTAGATTTGAGAGTTAGGATTTTTATGGTCACAACTAGTACATCTTTCTAGAAGTGCTTACTGTTAAATAACTGCAAAATCGAAGTGTTTACACTACTAAAGTACCAAGTGTGACCTAAGGATGAAGAATTAGCTACTGAGTCATACATATCCAATATATTTATTTAAGATTTCCTGATGCTATCTACATCTAACAAACCAAATTGAAGACATATTATGTAGCTATTATACTGGCAGGCAAATTCAATTTTCATGTACATGTTCAACATCTGCTTGTCGGTGTCCTTCGTAGGTTTGTTGAACTATTTTAGTCAGTAGGGTGGTTCTTCAGAATTTTCCTATAATCTAGTAGATTTTATTTTACCTTCTCGAAGAACAAGCAATGCTACGATGGAGATGGATATGCCCATGACAATCCAAGAAACAAGCTTCTTCCTTTGCTTTTCTTTTTTGCAACTGCATGTGATCAAAGGAAGATCTTCATAGCTTACCAATTATCAAGTCAAGATTGGGCAAGAAATATTTTATTTATTTACATATAAAGAAATATAGAAAAAGAAAAAAAATGTTCTTCTGCTTTTAGTAAGAAACCAAGATTCTTCTTATCTTCTAGACCCTTTAGGTATCAATGCCGCATTCATATCGGATATCTACTCTCATTAGATATTCCTGATGGCATATTCTAATTTAGAATTACATTATTTGGATATTTGTGAATGATTTCGGATACTCCTTATACTTTTAGAAGATGCAAAAGCATGATCTCACATAATTTCTATAAGGTCAATTAGCAAACTATACTTAATAACAATGAATGTGCTTAGGTGATTGCCCTAAGTTACTCACAATTACTTTGGTAATCAATTTCTTATAGTAATCATATCATTATAACGCTTGTCTATTTAAATATTTTCTTTTAGTTCCTCCATTTTAATGAAACTAATAGATAAAAAAGGCTCTCATATTATGACAAATTATCATATATATGACACTCGACCTTACTTAAGATAAATGACCAAATGGACCCTAGGATGGATTTCCTTACCTTGGTATATCCCCATGCTAGACATTTCAGTCAAGATACGTCATTAGCACGTTTTGTAGGTAACTACAACGACTCTCGCCTTGAAATAACCTTTGATAATGTTTTTATTTTATATATATTCTTACTTTGCTTTTTTTATTTTATTATTTTACCATCCATTTCTTGAAAATTTAACAATTGAATTCCTTTTACTAATATTCAAATCATTATTTAAAATTCACAAGTCAAATGTTGATTGTACATGCATGTGAAAATTGATGAAAATGATAGAGATATTCCTAATAAAAGGTTGTGCCCTCAAGATATTAGATGACGATACTTAGATGAGAATGAAGATTACATTTGATGTCTTGTATTATATCTCACATCATAGGTAGATTCTTTTAAACATTACATGTTTAAAAAACTAATATTTATCATTACAATTATCATTTTGTTTGTTTTATATTTTATAAGTAGATAATGAATTAGATTTTTGTTGCATCGGTTTTGTTTCGTATACTTTGTTTGTATTTCAATTATTTAGACGAAGATGAAGATCATGTTTGATGTCTTGTGTCATATCCCACATCATACGTAGATTCTTTTATGAAAGCAAATCTTAAATTATCATTACAATTATCATTTTGTTTGTTTTATATTTTAAGTTGATAATAAATTTAATTTTTATTGCATCTTTGGTTGCTGTACTTTGTGTTTTAGATATTGATAGTCTTGTCTGTATATGTACACACAGACACACAATTTGATGAAACAGCTTTGTAATTTTAGTATTAAACACCTCGTTTTCCCTCATGCCATCAAAGGACTTGTCACATCGATGTCGCCTTCCTCCGTGCTGACTTTGACGTTGGGTATTAGATTCTAGACTGGTTTTCTTAGAATCCATTTGTTTAGAGTTTTGTTTGGGTAAAACATACACATGAAGTCTTCGTGCATGATAAGGGGATAGAACCATGTTTAGAGACAACCTCTTGTCATCGTCGTAGATATTCTGGGGCTTATCCTTCCTAGTTGGAAGCTTTGGGTTCAACCTTTGCAACTTACTCCTCCAATCCTACTGATTTGCATCACAGAGACATTTCCAATGGAGACCATCAGACCTAATCACCATTCATCCTTGGGCTCAATCAGATCATCAAATCATCCTATGAGGATAGAGTCTTATTTTATTGGCAAAAGGCCAGAATTCCCTTAACATTACTAACTTGGTCTAGTGATCTTTTGTATGAAGAAACTGGTGGAAAATACATCAAATAATATTGTTGCAAGTGGAAACCTCCACAAGACCACTAGGCCACAGGTTGGTTAAGACTCACAAAGCCATCAAATAAAGGGAATCGTCCAACAAATTTGATAGTAAGCAAACAAGCAATTCTGGTTTAGGTTGATGCATCACTTATATTGGAATTTAGATATAGCGCAGTCGTAAAAAGGGTAACAAACAGTAACTGACACTAGGAATGGTTGCAATTTTCAGTCATTGAAGGATCAAATGTAACATTGACAAAGTACTGAGTAATAGAGGGATCTCCACATGCTTACACATCAAGGACTTATAAATAAAGAACCTAATTTCGAATGACTACATGAGCTGATGATAGCATCTTAACAGGACACTCAAAACAACAGACAAGACAAATATATATGATAGCATCAAATGTGAAGCTTGACATCTGAACTAATCGTATAATTCAGATTACCCCTGGAGTGTAGAACTTTGTACCTTCAGTTACTGCTTGGCCTCATACAGCTTCAACAAGACTGGCAACACATCGCTCATGTCAGGTCGGTCTTCAGCATCAAGACGTGTACAGGATAAAGCCAATTCTAGGAGCTTGACAACCTTCTCAACCTCCGATGGAGTTGAAAAGGACATATCTTGGTCAAGAACATGGAGGGCTCCGGCAATACCATTGCCAAGTGCATTTGCCACAAATTGCTGCAATGTCAGGGGCTCTCCATTTCCTTCTGTTGTTCCGGTTGGCCTTGTCTTGGTGAGGAGCTCTATTGTTACAATTCCAAAGCTAAAAACGTCCACTTTTGTCGTCACCTTCCTCATGTACGCGAGCTCTTCAGAAACCAGAAGAACAATCAGTGAACGAAGAGGCAAGAAAACAGAGGATTGTGAAACGACCAGCATCCGAATCATGAATGATATCTAATCATGTAGATTTATGAATAGAATTTTGATGACTTTAGACTACTTGCAATGAACCAAATCTAACTAAGTTCATACAATAACAACGATGATAAAGCTTATTAATAACAAATGTGAGGATATAAAACGAAATATAGAGACGATTACCTGGAGCCAAATAGCCTATGGTTCCTTGGAAGGCTGAGGATGTCGATTGGGTGCTACCATCTATCAAATGAACACCCAGCATTCTAGCAGTCCCGAAATCACTGACATGGGCCTCCCAGTTTTCATCCATGAGAATATTTGAAGGTTTCAAATCACAATGAACCACTGGGAAGTCATAACCAGAATGCAGATAAACCAAACCATTGGCAACAGAAATGAGAATCCTCAGCCTCTCATGCAATGTCCACCTTGACCGATCAAAGCCTGATCGATGTATTATGTCCTCCAAGCTTCCATTCTCCATGAAATTCATAACCAAAGCTTTAATCCTACCAGAATCCCAAGCATAACCTACCACTTTAACCAGATTCCTATGTTTCAAATGGCTTAAGGCCTTTAATTCGGTAATAAAGCACTTGTCTGCAGAAGGGAACTGGTGTAGGTTAAGTTTCTTAATGGCCACAACCAGTCCATCACCTCCAAGCCTGCCTTTGTACACAGTGCTTAGAGTGCTACTCCCGATCACATTGCCCTCGTTGAAAAAATCTGTAGCCATCTTCAAATCGTCAAAGGTGAACCTCTTCATAGTTGGAGAGAGTAGAACTTCTATTTGAGGATCCTTTTTCTTCTTTTTGATGCATCGACATGCAAATAAAACCACCAATACCAAAAGCAACAGAATAAAAAGAGATGACAAACACATGATAATCAAGACTACTTTCCGTGAAATCCGTCGATGATTTTTGTTACTGCAGGGGGGAAGAGATTTTGCTCCACAGAGCGCATGATTCCCTTCTAAACTTGATGGGTCCAAATGCATAAATACGCCAGATTTTGGGACAGGACCTTCAAAACTATTGAAGGAAAGATTGAGTTGTTGTAGGCTGGCTAAATTCCCCAAGCTCCTGGGAATATTACCTGTCAAGTCATTCTGTGAAAGATCGAGTGAAGAAAGATGCCTCGTTTCTCCTATGCTCTTCGGAAGCTCACCATTCAATCTATTGCTTGACAGATTCAAGTTGGTAAGAAAATCGATTTGAGAGAACATATCAGAGGGGATCCTACCAGAAAGCATATTTGTTGATAGCTCAAGTGACTTCAGGTTCCTGCAGCTTTTAATCATTGGTGGAATGCTCCCAGACAAATTGTTATTAGAGAAATCAATTGCCTGCACCATATCCAATTCACCAATTTGTTCTGGAATAGAAGCTTCCAATAAATTATTGGATAAATTGAAATGCAATTGTATGCTGTTCAGACTAGCCACAACAGACCCAGGAATGGACCCTGTCAGCTCATTGTGTGATAGATCTACGGCAAGGAGCCTAGTCAGTTTCCCCAGGCTACTAGGAATAGAACCATTGAGCACGTTTCCATGCAAATCCAAGTGGGAGAGCGAATCAAGGTTCGAGATGATGTGAGGAATGGAACCAGTCAATCTGTTCTGTTGCAGTTCAAGGATAGTGAGGCGCTTCAAATCAAAAACTCCCGGAGGGATCAAACCTTCCAGGGAGTTTTGTTGAAGGGAAAGCCCTTGAAGTAGAGAAAGTTTCGAGATCTCAGAAGGAATCCGGCCTGACAATTTGTTTCCCCCAAGTTGTAAGTCAATCAGCGTGCTTAGATTGCCAACTTCTGGAGGAACCCTCCCTGAGAAAGAGTTCGAACGTAGGTGCAATCTTCTCAAGTTGATTAACTTGCCAATGGCGGCAGGCACCGACCCTGTGAAATTATTGCTCGCCAAATCCAGCGTACTGAGCCTGGTGCAGTTGAGCAGGTATTCTGGTAACTCTCCGGACAATCGGTTCGACGCAACAGAAAGGAACGTCAAATTCTGCAACCTACCCAGGCCTAAAGGAATGTGCCCCGACAATCTGTTGGAAGACAGGCTAGCATTGACGAGATGGGAACAGTTTGTGATGCTTGAAGGAATTGGACCCTCGAAGGCATTGCTATGCATGACCAGTACCTCCAACTTGTGAAGTGACCCTAAGTTTGGAGGAACCGTGCCCGTCAGCTTGTTAAAGCTCATCGCTAAATATTGCAAGTTGGTCAGGTTCATCAATTGTGGAGGGATTTCACCTTTCAACCTATTTACGTGAAGAGTCAAAGCTCGAAGGAGACTCAATGATCCGATCTCGGGGGGTACGCTTCCGGTGAGTTCATTCTTAGAAAGACCCAGGCTAGTTAGTGATTTGCAACGTGATAATGAAGGGGGAATGGTAGAGGACAGCCTATTGTTATACAACCGTAGTGCTTCCAAATTGACTAGATTTCCAAGCTCGGGGGGAATACTACCTGAAAACTTATTACTATAGATATTCAACAAGGTGAGGTTTGTACACTGACCTACTTCTGGAGGAATCTTCCCAACGAACTTGTTGGAGAAAAGTTGAAGAACTCCTAGGTTTGTGAAGTTTCCTATCTCTGGAGACATCGTCCCAGTCAACTGATTAACACTCAAGTCTAAAGTTTGCATGCCTGCCAACCTCCAAAATGATACCGGCAAGGAACCAACCAGATTGTTGGTGTCGGCTACAAAAAATTGGAGATTTACCAGATTGCCGATTTCGGAAGGAATCATGCCAGTAAGGTTATTCACTCTAAGGCCTAGAAAAGTCAGATTTCTGCACTCGCAGATGTCGTCGGGGATACTTCCATTCAAGAAGTTATGGCCAAGGTCCAAAGCCTCAAGTTTTTTCAACTTGCCGAGTTCCGCTGGGATAGGGCCAGACAGGAGATTAGCAGGAAGAGTCAATCGAACAAGCTCAGAGCACCGCCCAAGCTCTGCAGGGATTGGACCTGCGAATGAATTCGTGTCCAGATCAAGAACTTCAAGAGTGGTAATGTTTCCAAGATATGGTGACATGGTGCCACTTAGTTGCTTCTCAAATAGAGAGATGGAAATGACAGCATTAGTGGAAGTATCACAAGAAATGCCAGACCAGTTGCAGTGGTGAGTAGCACTGCTCCAGTTTGCCAACATTCCTAGTGGATCACTGGAGACAGAGCCCTTGAAGGCCATCAATGCCTCAAGTTGAATGTCTGAATTCGAAGTAGCAGACCAAACAAACGTAGGAGTTGAGCAAGAAAGCAGGAACAATGTCAACACAGTGTTCCACCGAATCGCCATGATTTCAGTGCAACTAGGAAGAATCGATAATCTAGGAAGAGCACCCAAGAAGTAAAAGCTTAAGGTTGGACACAGGATGGAACTTTGGGAAAATTTAGGCTGAAAAGTCGATCAAATACGAACTCTCGAGCGAACATCTGAATTCTTTGCAAAGAACTACATGACCACTTTTGCCTCCGAAAGCACTAGAGATTGTAGGTTGGTCTTTTTGCAGATGAGTAAATCAAGACTGGAGCTTCAAAGAAAGCTAGGCAAAAAAATAAACTTATAGACCTCAACCTTGAGATACAGAGGATTGGATGGACATGGGCAGAATGGAATAGAAGAGAAGAACTGGGAGAAGTACACAGACGGAACTAGCAAGAGAACTATAGATAGTTGGGTTTGTATGAAACCGAGGAAGAATAAGGCCTTAAATAGAGATTCTAAATAGGCAAATGACGAAACATAGACACAGCTCCACTCAGGGACTTGAAATCAGAACGTAGCCCACTGAAAAAGGTCAAAGATTCCGGCTGGTTGGCAACGCATGATCCACTTGACTCTTGGATCATCATCATCAGAATCATCACTATTGTACCAATATATTATGCTTATCAACATCAATCTCATCATGGTAAACTACAAGCATACAGTAGGTAGATATGTATGGACTGACTAACTGAATAATAAATAAGATTAAGAACACAAATTGCAAACGCAATGAATTTATGTGGTTCGATCAATTGTGTGCCAATCTATGTCATAGGAGAAGAAGTGCAGCTTTCACTAAACAACAAGCAAATACAAGTACGAAAAAAGGAGAAAGAGTAAAGAATGAGGAAGAATTTCTAAGTACCTAGTAACATCCTAGGATGAAGAAAGATGAAGAAAAGACTTTCTTATCTAAAGTAACTCTCAAGCATAAACTTGTTATGTTCACTAATGATGATCGGTGTGTGTGTGTGTATAGGTCTTGGGAAACTTCAATATAGTAGTAGATTTATACCCATTAATCTCAAAAGTCGATTGCAAAACGACAAGGGTAACTGATGACCATAAGTAAATCTGGTCATACGAACAGCTGTCAAATGTACTCTTGATTGAATTATTAGTTGGTCTTCTTGCCAATCAAACTCTTGGTTGTCAATCGATGCGTCAACGATCAGCTATCCATTGGTGAACCTTGTCGATCGATCAATTTAGTTTCTAATCATAATTAACAATGTCCACCTTAATTAAAAATTCTTCAACTTCAGAATGAAAAATATCTACCCTCCTCTCAAAATGCTTCGATAAGCATCAATATGTGCAACATAAGCCGACCAAGTCAACGTAGAACTAGAACTTGGCCAATGGAAGAATTTTCGTCAACATATCAGCAGGTTGTCATTCGTACTGATCTTCTACACAATAATCTCACCTTGAGAGATGATCTCTCTGTTGAAGTGATGCTTCACATCAATATGCTTGAACCTTGACTATTACAGAAAACAATAGTATTAGTTTAATCCACACCAAATTCTGCACACAATCCTGTCAACCATGTAGCTTCTTTGATCACCTCGATGATTGTCATATAGTTGACTTCTATGGTTCGTAGGGTGACTATCAATTGCAAAGAAGCTTTCCTGTTGACTACGCAACCTGCAACTATGAATAGGTAGTCAGTGATTGGTCTTCTTCTATCTTGGTCAACTGCGAAGTCTGAGTCACAATATCCAAACAATTTGGATTGATCAACTCTAAACTTCAAAGCATAGTACAATGTACCATTAAGATACCAAAGAATCCATGTTATAGCCTACCAATGTCCCAAGCCTAAATTGTGCATGCACCTGCTAAACATACTTACAACATGTGAGATCTCAGAACAAGTGCAGACCTTTATATACATGATGTTTCCAACTGCACTGAAATAGGGAACCTGATCCATGACAATTGAGAGTTTTCTAAATTGAGCATTCTACAGAAGTGTAACAAGAGAGTAGAAAAATGAAGGCCCAGTTAAGCCAAGGCTAAGTTGGGCCTGGCCTCCATGTGAAGGACCTTGGCCCAGCCCTAGTCCTTTGGTCCTAATTGAACCATATGCTTGAATCAGGACTAACTCTTTGGTTTTTTTGTTTGTATATTTTAGAAATTATTTAAAAAATATAGTTAAAGTTTAAAATTAAATAAAAATATTTTATTAAATTTCTAATAATTAATTACAAACAAATTATTTAGATAAAGTTTTACAAGTTATGACAAAATATAATTACAAAATTAATAAAAATTCATTGGGAAAAGTTTTCTTTGTCTCTCGTAGAAGTCATATTATCTTCTCCTAATTCGTCGTTCAACTTCAAATTTTGAATATGTTTCATACCATCATACCAGTCTTTTAAACAAATCAAAGCTTCTATCAATTTTTTTGATAATTTGCATTTTCTATCACTTAAGATTCTTTTATCTGCCAAAAAAGTAGACTTCGATGCGATAATAGATGTTGGAATTATTAGTAAATCTTTTGCCATACATGAAATAATAGAATATTTATATGAGTTGGTAAACCACCAATTTAGTACATCTAATACAATATTTTTGTCAAAACCAAAATCATATTCTAATTAAGTGTCTAATTCATTATTACTTGTTCATTTATAATATTTATCTTTTTTGTTTTTTATTACTCTACTCTACATTGTAGACTTATCATCGTTTTCTCTTATTATAGAAAAAGAGTGCGGAGCAATAATAGAATTGCTGCTACCACCAAATTGAGTAATATATTCGTCAAATAATTTATAAAAATTATCTTTAACTTTAAAATTATATTTTTCTACTTGGTCAAGTTTATTCATATTAGTAAATATTTCATCAATCATTATCATACATGTGATTAATCTTTACCTAGGATCTCTTATTATTGCTAAACAACACCACATTGAAGGTTTATTCTAATAAGAATTATATTTTTATTCCATTATTGCAATAATATATTAAAAACATGCGACATCTCTATATAATGAAAAAACAATAGCGATTTTAAAAAGATCAAGTAAAAGACGAAAACTAATAAGATTGTCCAAACAAGTCTTTAGTAGCAGAATAAAATGATTTTAAAACTTATAAATTATAATACAATTATTCCAATCATCATCATTTAAAAGATCATTTGATTTTCCATTATAACACATTGTAAAGAAGTTACTATAAAATAAACATGAACTTAACATGAACATCCATTTTAAATTTCCAAAGTTTGACGCCACTAAGTAGAATTGCCTAAATTCTTAAAATCTTCGAAGTGATGTTTGAATATATAAAATAGATGATCTAATATTTTCTACATATAGTCTAATACATTGTATACATTCTTGTACAATTAAATTAAGAACATGACAACTTCAGCTACAATGAAATAAATTACCGTTTAGCGTAGGTTTAAAATTTCTTCTTAATATATTTATTACAACGTTATTATTGTTAGAAATATTAACATTAATTTTGATGATTATTCATGTGTGCTTATTTTCATAAATATTATAACGAGAAAAAGATTTAGAAGTCTTAGCATGAATTCAAAAATACACCGGCATCAAGAGCGATGGACTATTCCAGC
>JAMKQA010104012.1:0-19321 GCA_024699735.1 Posidonia australis | reverse complement strand
AGAAAACAGGGGAAGGTGGCGGAAGATGGGGCTCGCAGAAAGGAAAAGAAAAAGGAAAGAAAAGAAAAGAGAAAAGAATGGCACGTAAACCGAGACAACTGTGCATCTTCCAACCAGACTCCAAACAGGTCCCAAATCACAACCAGATGCACAGAAAACCTCCCACAACCACACACAACCAAGAAACAACAGATTATTCATTAATAAACCATTAAACACAATATTACAAATAATACATGGTTTATTATATAAAAATGGATAATCAGGCCCTGATGTTACACCTACTTCCTCTCAATCATCCACCTTCCTAAAAAGGTAGAGAAGAAGATCGAGACCATCAAGAAAAGATTCCTCTGAAAAGGAGGCTCTCTAACTCCACACACTACCATCTAATGAATTGGGCCTATCTCTGCCGCAGCAAAAAGCATGATGAACTTGGCATATTAAGCATAAAATCTTTTAATGTGGCTCTCAAAGGTACCTTTGGCACCTTCATAATGATAGTAATGAAGGTTGATGCCAAATTCTTAGAGCCAAGTACTTCACCTTTGGTTGATGCAATGGATTTCTCAGTAAGAGTGCAGACACTCTCACCCCTTTCTAGATAGAGATAAAAAGAACTTTCCCTATTATATGAACTTTAATTGCTCTACTCATGTTGGCTATGGAAATTCCATTTTATCTTGGGAAAACAATTGGCACAATGTTGGTATTCTCAAATATCTCTTCCTTGACCTTTATTACCTCTCCAAAAAAAAAAAACTCTTAACAAACTGGCTTCCCTCTCTCTTTCTAACTTCCACAATCTTTTCATTCTTGACTTGAATTTCTCCCTTAATACTGCTAAAGACCTTCTATTCATCACTAGGAGTCTTTAACTCTCGACGTTCGATGACTCCATCTCTTGGAACCTTACCTCCTAAGGTTCATACTCGATCAAGAGTTGTTACAACTTTGTTAATGATAGTGGTATTCACTCTCCTTTCTTCATGTATATTTGAAAATCCAATGTCCTTTTAAAAGTAAAGGCTTTCACATGGTTGACAGTCCACAATAAGATCCTCTCCAAAGAGAGCCTTCTTAAAAATGATTGGCAAGGATGAGCCCTTTGTAGTTTTTGTGATCCCCCCCCCCACGCTCTTCTAAAATTACCCTTTTTTCCAAATTCATTTGGAATCACGTTCTTAGTAGTACTTCAAATCCCTCTTCTAAACTGAGCTTGTTTCAAGCCTTCCCTTTGATCGATGAAAATAGGTTTAGATTTTTTTTTTTTTTGGAAACCGTTTTTTTAATATATATTACAATCATATTAAACACTTGGCTATACGACTACCGCCAAGTGAAACAAATTCCCATAATTTTGTCTTTCATCGTTCATGAGATACAAACCTAAGAAGGAAATAATACAATAATATGATTGTAATATATATGATGTCTGTAGGAGTCGAACTTCTGACCTTTTATACAACCACAATGATACTTCACCACTAGACTAAGTGATTGCAGACAAAAAAATAGGTTTAGATCTTAGAATATTCTAGTCATGGCTACTCTATGGTCAATTTGGCTTACTAGGAGCAATCTAATTTTTAGAAACTCTAGTACAAATTGTCCCTCCTATTTTCTCTAGCATCATCTCTCTATCTTTTTCTTAGGTAGGTACCCTACAGCTAATGTAGGAGATCTCCTTGTCGCCTCCTACAATTTAAACAAGGTTGAGGGCTTCTGGAATGCTAGCGTTGGACCTACTACTATTGCTACCCCTCTTCAGTTACAAGTTGACGCTTTGGAAGCAAAGGCGATGGCTAAGCTGGATCGCTTACAATGTTGATGAAAGCATGGACCAAGCCATGAACAACACAGCAGTTGTCTCCTCCTCGACTGATCACGCCTGAGCTCCTATGGCTAGCTAGTCGATATCCAGTAGAATGCACCATATGTTTATCTTTGTACTCCACGTCTTTTGTTTGCAACATGCTGTGTTTTTGTTCCTAGTAGAAGCCTTGCTGCTGGATGTCTTTCTTAGTTTGGAACTTCTTTATTATTCACCTTCTTAGCAGGCTATTTATTGGTAGCTTTCATTCTACTGAACTCCTGCAGACCTTGTATTTTCTATATCTAATGACTATTATTATAAAAAAAAATATTGGTTTACCCTACAAGCAAGTGATGTTTCGATGTGTATGATTTCAAAAACAATAATTCATTTTTATGTTCTATTTGGATGAAAGATTAATGCAAGAGTTGTAAAGAGAGTTAATATCTTTACCCTTGATATGTACACTTTCAACTGGTTTAATTTTTTTTTTAAATATAATGTACTCTTTCAAATGTTATGATCTTCCCATATCCTTTTCCTATCTATACATTAAGGAAGGTAATATCTCTACTCCTTTGGTAGATGATGGGAGACTCATTCTCTCCCTTATGTGTGTCTAGAAGCCATGTGGTGGGAAGGGTTGCCCAGACATTAACGAGAAGTAGACAACACGTGACACAAGAAAAGAGAAGGTAAAGCATGATATTTGAGATGGTCAACAAATATACTTTTTGACAGTCTTGAATTAGATACTTATATTGTAAGGACCGAGACCCATGGATTACATCCTAAGGACTAATACATTAATCACTCTATTTGTACTTGATAGAAAAGGAGAGAGGGTAACAATGTATACCCGCCTTTAGGAATCAGTAGGGTTGTCCATGGGTGATGTTAGGGGTGTCCATTGGATCGAGTTATGGGTAAACTTACAATCCAATCTATATTATACGAGTTAGATAGTTTTAGATCTATATCTAACCTATACGTAGTCTAGACCTAATTCAACTTGATCCACAAACATCGAATTGGATCAGATTAAGTTAGTTCTTAGGTTTTATAGTACTTGAATTTTACACTTATTGGTCATTCATCAATCTTTACTTATAAGAAAAGTTAATTACTCTTGAGACAACCTTTGGATAAAATTAAGTGACTTACAATTTGATGCAAAGATCCTACAAAATGCAACTCATTATAGTAGTCACTACAGAAAAGTAATCTCTAATTCTTTGTTAATATGGCTTTTTCTTTGCATGTATGTTTTTCTACAGCTTGCCACTATTAGCTATGTAGCAGCAGTGTGTATAATATGAATATGTAGGTCAAATAGGAGCACTTTTGTTAAAAGTGAATAATTTATCTATATGTGACTTTATTCTCCCAATATCTACTGATTAAGTATCATTTTTGCTCTCTTAATATTTCTTAAATATACATATAATATGTATTAATAAATATAAATAATTAATATTATATATATATATACACCTTTGAGTTCAAGTCAGATCAAATAACCCATGCTTGAAACCTATACTCAATCTAGAAAGTTCAGGTTTTAGATTTTCAGACCTATACCCAAGCCATGATAAAAAAAACCAACCCAACCTAGCTTCGATTTTCAGATCAACCCAAACCCATGTACATCCCTAGGTGATGTGACCCACTAATCCATTTGTCCCAACCTATTAATTTAGGTTTTAGATTAACATTTTGAACTCGTTAAGTCCATTTGATCTTAACCTGTTAACCTAAACACTTAATAGGTTAGATCATAGGTGAAAGATGTCATCTGACCAGTTAATTCATTTGTGGTTTTATAATTCATTTTAAGTAGATTCATATGCTTTTTTATAACATGGAGACATTAGTTTTTCCTCTTTAGAATGAACCAATTCTTATGATTTATTATCATTTCAATTTCACATTCTATTATCTTTATCCGATTCATTTTAGTAGTCAGTTATAATATATTATCTTTCAAGTTCAAAAATCTCAAATGTATGGTGAAGATTGATATTAACATGTGTAAAATGTTTTACCTATATTTGAAGTTGTGGAACTATAAGTTAAACCATAATAGAGTGATATTAACATTCATCAACTACAATGAATAGATTTATTTAGAGTAATATCATTTATTTAGATCCATTTGACTTGTTAACCTGATCTAATCGGTTACCTCCTAACCGGTTTAGTTGTTGAAAAATAGGGTTAAAAAATATCCAAATTTTCTATATTAGAAACTTCTTTTTCAAGACCGAATCATTACAAATCATCACAAAATATATTATACTTGGAAACATACATGAATTTCTATTGAAAAACCACGGAGATCACTTGATCATGTGGACAGAAGTCAACCTTTCAAATCACCATATGTCTCCTTCTTATTGTCTTTTTTAAGATGGGGTGAGAGAGACGAAAGGCAAAAAAAGTGTAGGGTTTGGGAATCATTACTTATATTTATAGAATTATGTACTTTTTCATTTTTTTAATTTAACCCATCAACAAATAGAAATATGTCAAATGGTCTCTACACATTCGACTCACACCACTTAAGATGTCGATAGGCTCAAACCAAAAACCAAATAGATAACTTTTAATGAAGCTAATCACAAAGATAACCTACAATACTTTACTTGGTTTTATATTAGCTCACACTTGATTGGATTTTATCCCAATAATCTCCCACTTGCGTCACATATAAAATTAACAATTAAAGCATTAAAACCTTATGAATTCAAAATGGGTATTTAAAACAAGACATCTTTCATAATTCGGTCCATCAATTGTACTAACATAGAAATACTTTCTTTGAAGTATCACTACGTTGGTGCAATGGGGCGTCGCCGACACTCTGTCCGTTCGCTGGCTAACTCTGCCTCCAGGTTCAACTTGATAGCTTTCAAAAACCGACTTTTGGAGGAGGACGACAAGGTAGAAGCTCTAGAGACTACATCCCTTTCTTCCTTGGCATTTTGCCGACGCCGCTCCTCTTCCATTAAGGTAGAAGAACGGCAGCTATGCTCTTCTACTATATCTTCCGTCCTCTCCCCCTCGCTAGTCCCTGTTCTGGAGACTAGCCCTGTGGAAATCTCCGATCTGACTGTTGGTAGATCGTTGGTGTGCCCTCTCTTTTGGGGGAGGACTTCATCTTCCACGATCCGCTTCGGGGAACTCCATCACTCTTGAAGTGTTGAGGGCCACTATTTTGCTAATACTTGCCTGGATCTGTATGTTAATCTTGCTATTAAAATCGAATTTTTTATCGCCTTTTAGCTTTGGTAATCTTACTCATTGCATATTTAAGAGTAGTATGTATTACAGTTTTTGTCGAGAGATTGTTTGTCGAGATACTGTCTGCTCAAGGGTTAAGAGTTTCTCTGAGCTGAGATGATCTGAGAATGGGAAATTTGTGTCGGTCCTCTTTTGCTCTAGCTGTGGTAGGGTAGAAGAGGTTTATGATGTTTCCAACCGGCAATCTATCTTGAATGTAGATCAAACACTTGTATCAGAAGATTGGCCTCTGTCCCCAGCAGATCCCCTCTTTTTCCTGGATGTCTCATCTAGGGTTTTGCCCTCGCCAGTCGGAAGTCACCGGTTCATCAAAGAAGATGAATCGAATTGGGGCGGCCCCCGAGACCATAAATGTCTGTCTGGCACAAGTGTTGATGGTTCGTTAAATGTGTGGAATTTTTCCACATTTTTCCCGCCTAATCCATTGTCTTATAACCTGATTAACTGTCCCAATTGGTATTTAAAGAATAATCAACTTTGGGGGGGTGGGGGGTGGTTTAATAACGATTATAATTACTCCCCGGATCGTGTATTGAGCTAGTTTTCGATTCGAGTCGGTGGACTCACCTCCGGTTCGCCGAACTGCATTAATGCAGGAGTTGATGGCTGACAAAAATGCTTCGTTTTCTTCTTTGGACGCCTCCCATATCTTTGACAACAGGATTTTGTCAGAAAAGGAGCCTTCGTCTCTGTCTTGTCTTACTTTTTCACCACGTAACACCTATATTGGCGGTTCAAGTTCTGTGGCTCCTGGTTCCCGCTTCTTTCCCCTTGCTTCTCCTTCACCTAGCAACTCTCTAGAGCCTCAAGATTCATCTAGATCTCTGAGGAACACTGCTCCTGTGATTATTGAGGATCCATCCTCCGCTATTGTAGATTCTCTTGATCACTGGGAAGTAATCTCCTGAAGAAAGAATACCTCGCTCCTAGTAAGTTTTTGTAGAAAACACGGAAGATGTTTTACTTGCGGTCTCCATGGCCATGTTAAAAGATTTTGTAAATATAAGGATTCTTGTTTTAAATGTTCATCTCTCACTCACTCAGTAGCTATCTGTAAATTCCTACAGGAAGCAAAGCCCATCTCTGCTACTGTGAAGATGGTTGGGCTCTCCCCTCACTCCCCAAACATCCTTCCCCTTTCTACATCTGTTTACGATCAATTTCAATATCTATCTTGCTGTGCGATAGTTACCTCCCATACCCCGCACTTATCAAAGTTCACTCTGGAGGAACACCTTCGTACGAACTGGCCTGCCTCCATTTTCGAAGATGTCCTGGATTTTTCTCCTAGTAAGTTTTTGATTAAATTTGCCTCTAGCTCTTCTCTGAATGAGGCACTTAATCTTTATGGGTCCACTTTACAAATGCTATTAGCGTCCTATGTCCCTTGGTCGATTAGTTCCAATGCGCTCTTTACTCTGAAAGAAGATGGTGTTTGAATCAGATTGGAGGGTATACCTCATTACCTATGGAATATAGACCTTTTCTCCCACATGGTCTCTAAATTCGCTGATATTTTAGAAGTTGATACCTCCCTAGATCGATTTAGTTTCTAGGCTTCGCGAAAATTAGGATTCGACTTCATCCTGGTAAAGAGATCCCAGACACCAGATTCTTTGCCTTTGGAAGGCTAATTTACCCCCATCAAATTCAAAAACTGTTGGGACCTCTGTTTGTCTTCTTCTTCAATCCCAGCATCTCTTCCTCCTTGGCCCAAAAAATCTAGTATACCCTCTACCTCTGCTACTAGGAGGTTACCACCTATTCGCAGGCCTCTCAAAAACAACAATGAATGGAGGGGAGGAAATGGTAAGGGTCCTCAGCCTGGAAATAATGTTTGAACTAGGACCACCAGTCCTCCCTCATCAATCCAACCCGCCTCTGCTCCCATTTCTGCGGGCATTCTCCCAACACCTATCTTGCCGCCTATTGGGGGCCCTTCTGCTCTTGTCTCTACCATTGAAATTCATACAACAGACAATCTGGGGCTATCTGATGCTACAAAGTTTGTGGAAGAGGAAATAAGGGCAAGGAACATTTCTTTGGCAAAATTCAAGAAGGTTTTGGTGATTTTTGACTACTTAGAGCAGGATGATTTAGGCTCTAGTACTGGGGATAGGCCCTCCTCTCAACCAACTACCCCTATACATGCTCCAGGTACTTCTACTCATCCTGAGCATTTAGATGAGTCAAATATTCTCTCTGGCATAAATAATCTTACTGCGCATATACCTACTAGTCTAAATGAATCTTCTAATAATGTCATAGACAATGAGGTACTAAACTGGGAATCTTATGATCAATTCAGGACTTTCTGTAAAGACATTGGTATTAATTTATACAATTTAGATGATACCAAAGATTTTCTTAACTTGCTACGAGAAGATTAAGGTCTAGCTCCTGTTAATCTAGATATTTTACAAAATATTGAGGAGAACCTTGCTTCTCTTCGTTTGTCCAATGACTCCACATGATTATTGTTGCTTGAAACATTAGGGGACTTGGAAGCAGTAGGAAAAAAAGGGCGATAAGAAATTTTATTAGATTGAATAATTATGACATAATTATTATTAGTGAAACAAAAAAAGAAGATTATAGTCCCTCCTTTCTCAAGATTTTGGAAGAAGGGAGAGTAAGCAATTGGACTCACTTGCCCCCCCTTGGGGCATCTGGTGGTATTTTAATTGACTGGAATGAGAGAATTTGTAATATACAGTCTACTTATCCCGCCTCCTATAGTCTTTCAATTAGATTTAAAAACTGTAATGATGGACTGGAATGGTGGCTTACTAGGGTATATTGACCCTGTGAACCCAAATTTAAAGATGATTTTCTAATGGAATTAGAAAATTTGAGTAAAATAGTTAATAATAACTGGGTGATTGCGGGGGACTTCAACATCACCAGATATTCCTTTGAGCACTCTTCAAATTCTGGTGTATCTCCTACCATGACAAAGTTCAATGATTTTATAGAGCACAATTTACTAATGGCCCTCTCTCCCAACGATTGCCAATATACCTGGTCAAACTTCCGAACCCCTCCAAATATGGTTAAGTTGGATAGGTTTCTTATCTCTCCTAGATGGGCAATTTTAAATCCTGATTCTATGTGTTATGGTAGTGCTAGGGTTGTCTCAGATCGTACCCCAATCCTTATTGACACAAAACCTAGGGATTGGGGCCAATCCCTTTTAAATTCTATAAATCCTAGCTTAGCTTGGAGGGATGCCATAATTTTGTCATTAACTGTTAGACAAACTCAGATATAACTCTTAGATCAGACTCTCCCTAGCTAATTTTGCCTTCAAACTTAAAATTCTAAAGATGCAGATCAGGAACTGGGTCATACCTAAGAGAGAGGAAAGAAGAAAAAGATTAGAATGCATAGAATCTCATATCATGAGGATTGATCATATGGCTAAAACTCAAATTCTTGATAATGCTACTTTAAACATTAAGAAAAATCTCATGTTATAACACAATACCCTCCTTTTAGAACAATAAATATATTGGAGACAAAAATCTAGAGTTCAATGGTTAAAGGAGGATGATCTGAACACTGTTTTTTTTCACAATATGTTTAAGGGTCATAAAAGAATTAATTCCGTTTCCTCCCTTAAGCTCAATGGCAATCTATTGACTTCTCCTTCCTCAATCTGCCTTGAGCTTAAAAATTACTTTACTCATCAATTTAACAAAAGCTCAAGGGCAAGGATATCTCTGAACTGGGACTTTTTCCTACCAATGAAGATCACCAACCCAGATTTGTTAGAGAAAGAATTTACCTTAGCAAAAATTTAAAAAAACACATTTGATCTTCCAAGAGAGAAGTCCCCTGGCCCTGACGGCTTACCCTTACTGTTTTTTCAAGAGTTCTGGGAATTTCTGTATCTTGACTTATTAGCAATTTTCCAAAAACTACACCTTGCTTCAAACCCAAATTTCCTCGAACCAATAAATCAGACATTCATTACTCTAATTCCTAAGAAAGAAGGTGCAGAATATATTAAAGACTATAGACCTATTAGCTTACTTAATACTACTTATAAAATCATTACTAAATGTTTGGCTACAAGGTTCTCTCTTCCTCTAATTGACATTATTGATGATTCCCAATGTGCTTTCCTTTCTGGAAAATACATTGGTGATTGTTTTTTGGTTGCGCAAGAAACTTTAAATTATATGAAGACTGCAAATGTCTCTGGTTTTATTTTGAAATTAGACGTTGAAAAAACATTTGACAATGTCAATTGGGAATTTTTATTGAATTCTGTCAAAGGACTTTGTTGTAGGGACAAATGGATTTCCTGGATCTCTATGTGTATCTCAACTGCTAGGTTCTCCATCTTAACAAATGGATCTCCTACGGGATTCTTTGGTGCATCCAATGGGCTTAGGCAAGGGGACCCTTTGTCACCAATCCTATTCATTATTGTTTCCCACATTCTGAATAGGATGCTGGCATTGGCAGTAAGCAAAAAGATTATTACAGGGATCCAATTATCTAACGAGGGACCACATGTGATTAATATACAATACGCTGATGATACAATCCTTTTTCTCTCCTCTGGAGCAGACAACTTGGTTAATATTAAGAGAATCCTTTGCTACTTCCAGACCTGTTCTGGACTTAGAATAAACTTCCAGAAGTCCTCTTTGACTGATGTGGGGGTATCTAGGGCAATGGTGGAGCATGGGTGTGATATTCTGGGATGCCAAACTGGAATTTTGCCAATTACTTACGTAGCCCTTCCCCTGCATCATAGAAAGACATCATATAAGGACTGGACACCTGTCATTGAAAAGAACTCTAACAAGTTGTCAACATGGAAGGCTAAATTCCTCTTTTTAAGGGGAAGATTAACCCTAGTAAACAGTGTTTTAACAACAATACCTACCTACTACCTTTCGATTCTTCATCTATCCTTAAGGGTGGAAAAGGAAATTAACCAGCTTAGATGTAGATTCCTCTGGCAATCTGCATCACCTAATAAACAAGGTTATTACTTGGCAAAGTGGGACACCTTATGTAAATCTAAAGAACAAAAGGGTTGGGGCCTTATTAATCTTAGGAATTTTAGTGTGGCCCTTAAATGTAAACTCTTATGAAAATTCTGAACTTGTGCACCTAATCTGAAATGGCCAACTTTATTAAGAGCTAGATACTGCTCTAGATCTGGGCTGGGGGCCTTACTTAATTTATTACATAGGAAATGCTCTCCAATTTGGCAAGAGTTTAAGAATTGCTTTTGCATTCTTAATTGCTTCACTTCAATTGAAGTAGGAAATGGTGAAGACATCATCTTTTGGGAAAATAATTGGATAAATGGCACCCCTATAAAATATAAATTTCCTGAGTAATATAAAATAGCAAAACATAAAAAATTATCTGTGAAAAAGGCGCTTCATCTTTTTGGGAGTAATTTCTAAGGCTTATTTAATGCCTTTGACAGCCCAGTGCAACACAATAACTTATCTGCTATTCAGTCCCAAGCAGATCATTTGGCAAACATGTTATCTGGGTTTCAGCTTAGCTTGGAAAATGATAAATTCCATTGGCAACCTGATCATAAATTTGCTTACTCAGTGAAATCATATTATAATGTTATTAATGATGGTGGACTGAGATTCCATTTGTATAAACCCATTTGGAAGGCCTGGATGCCATTAAAGATCAAACTCTTCACTTGGTTGACAGTATCTAATAAGATACTAACCAAAGATAATTTGAGGAAAAAAGGTTAGACCGGTCAATATCTTTGCATTATGTGCAGTAGTTACTGTAAAACTGTATCACATTTATTCATTCACTGCCCTTTTGCAGTTATAATTTGGAAATTTTTCATTAATTATCCTATGTATCCAATATTTTATCATATTGAAGATCTTTTCCAGTATAAGCCCCAATGTATTTTTGCTTTATCTGATTCTTGTTGGAACGTGCTCATTTTGGCAATAATTTGGAGTATCTAGAAAGAAAGAAATAGTAGAATTTTTTGCAACTCATGTGATTCAAGTAGACAAACCATACTTAAGATTATTTCCTTTATGTATTCCTGGACAGTAAATTTGGGTACAGATTTTGAAAGAGAAGCTTTAATCCAATCTATCTCGGATATGCAAAATTTCTAGAGCATGAATCAACCGAATATGAGAGCTACCACTCATTCTTACATTGTGCCCCCAACTCATCAGCCAACACCCCAGCTCAGACCATGCCTTTTGTGCAAAACTCCATTGAAGATCATTCTTCATGATTTTCCTTTTGTAATCAATTTCTGTGGTCTTTATTGAGTATGGGACTGCAACTTAATTACTTTTTGGACATACATGGCCTGATATGTACCAATGTGGCCAAGTTACTTTCGAATGTATTGGATCTTCTGGATCCTAGGTGTTTTTTGTAATACTTGGAACTAATTTTTGTTCTCAGTGGTGGTTCCATAAGCAAGAAATCTTATCAATATTATTACTGTTTTCATAAAAAATTGTACTAACATAGAAACAAAGAGATTTTCATTACTTAAGCGTAGTTCAACTTATAATAGTCACTAATGTTAATACAACTAACGACATGAATCAAGTATAGATGTGTAGCATGGAATTTAGGCGAAATGAACTAAATACGTTCATATTCAACTAGTCTAACTTTATACTTTGTGAGATCAACATAAATAATCAGAATGAAAATAACTGTAAACTTTATTTCTGTAGAAAACGATATCTTTTATAATAGAGCATCCAAATACGAACTTCTACTAAACTGATACATCATCAAATAGTACATGTGAACAACATGCTCGTGAAAGATCTTAGACGGTATTTCCTTAGTAAGTGGATCTACAATCATGGAGTTAATTCCAATATACTATACAGACAGCTAATCATCCTGGACTCTTTCTTTCATAATAAGAAACTTAATGTCTATATGTTACTACTAGAAAAACAAGAAATCGCGAGGATAGATGTTCTCGCGAAGTCCTCACTATGTCCTCACTATTGACCTTCGTAAGGACATTACAAGGATAAAAAGTCAATACAAAATGCTTAGTCGTTAAAAGACATTTGTGAATAAATTTCATAGCGAAGTCCTTACAAAAAATTCTATGAGAACTTAGTAAAGACAAAAAGTCCTCACAAGATCCTCACTATTAGTTGCAAATCTCCTCGCAATGTATACACTATGTCCTCGTAGAAATTTTAAAAAATAAAAAAAGAATAAATAGTTGCGACGCAAAGTTCTCATGAACTATAAGAATATATATATGTAATTTCACACATATTTCATATCAACAACGCTTCCGCACCATGGCCACCATAATAAGAGAAATTTAAAATAAAATTAGTACTAGCTCATATTAGGAACATATGAACTAGTAGAAAAGTTACCTTATGTTTTTCGATTGATGGATAGAATGAATCAACAACACCTCAATAGAACCAAAAAAAAAATATAATCATCATTTATAAAGAAATAAAATGAACATGCATTGCATTTTTTAAGTTTCTGTACAAACTTAAAGCTAACTAGAGAAATATAACAAACACTGGAGAATATATGAACTATTGTAAATTATTTAGTAGAGCAAGTTTAGTGCTTTAGCCATATAAATAAGAAAAGTCATAAAATATCAAAAGGTTTTAGTCCTTACTACTTATCTTCTGGCCACCAGACCTTTATAGCAAAACCAATAAGTATCTTGCCCAAAACTACATCCTGAGACTCCAATAATAGACAAGAAAACTAGGAAATGTATGTCAATTAGTCATAGCATTATTATGGTATTGTTGTTGTAAGATGTGTATTTTGGACTTTAAAATATCAGATGCAGAACTATTTTAAGTACGCATAATGCTAACGAATCAAAATTGTTGATATCTTTTTGGGAATATAACTACAATTACAATTGATGACTAGTAGTTACAATTTGTCCCACGATTCAACTTTTCATAAAATAAATTTGACAATTAAGGTAGAAAGGTTGTGATATCCATTCTACTCGAAGGAATATCATTGATGTTCTCTTTTAGAAAGGAAAAATGTCGTCTTCTAGTGTGAGCTTTTGTGATTTAGTAGACATGCATATGCTATCACAAATTCATAATAAAATATAATCACTTTCTCAAAAGAAAGCTACATTATCCCATGTCGACACCCTTTATACCTAGACATGGAAATCGGGCCGGCCCGGGTCGGCCCGCGAAACAGTCGGGTCGGGTCGACCCGCTGGCCGGTCCGGGCCGGGCGCAACAGACCCTGGGTCCGGCACGGCCCATGACCCGGGTCCGGGCCCACGGGCCAGCGGCCATTTCTCGCGCTGTGCGCGGGCCAGACTGGGCCTACCCGGCGGGCCGGCCTGTCTGGCCCGGCACGGCCCACGACCTTTTTTTGCAGACCCGGGCCCAGGCCCACCCGGCCCGTTTTCCATGTCTATTTATACCATGAAGTAACACAATAGGAGAGTCGCCAAGGTGTAGGAGTGATGCCAAAGACAAAACTCATACAAATGCTAATTAGCAATAAATTGTCATAAACAATAAAAGTATAAAACATAAATCAAAGTAATAGTACCTTTTCTTTTAATCGACTAAGTTTCATCTCAGAGATTGTCTTTTGGCTTTACTTTTGGCTTTGAACCTTATCGGCTTTAGACATAGCCTTGGAAGAGGTCATTTCTTAAGCAACACAGAATATTGTTGTCCTTTCTAACCATTTATTTAAAAAAAACAAAAGGTAGCAAATTGAAGAGCCATGGATACCATTGGGCTTGGATCTTCATCCTCATCCTTGTTAGAATTGACTTCTTTCTTTGGTTGCTTTTCCTTCGGAAGTTTGTTTTTGTAAATGCTCATCATTACTATTTTGTACCATCTTCCTCCCAATTGGACTTAGTTGTTTGGTTTCCCAATCGTTCCTATTCTCGCCTTTTTTGTTTGGACGAGACTTTAACCCAAGAGGTCGCTGGGATGTGTTGCACTAGGTGTCTCTATGGGGATTGGAGAAGCCATAGGGATAGCCTTCTTGTTTGACTCTATAGGATGATCGTACATGGCCTCTTTTACATCTTCTAGTGGTAGACCCTTCCCGTGTTCATTTTGTGTCCAAATACTTTCTTTGTGCTAGGAGCTGAAGATGAAACTGGCTTGAAAGAAATAGATATAAGTATATTAGTCTATATTTTAGTTGTAGATATGTTATTTCGACATTCTTTTATTTTTATTAAGTTCCATTATACCATAGCATACTTCATACATCTTTAGAAGTCTTTTGCTCAGTCAAAGTATTCTCCAAAGACCCATTTGCTAATTCAAGTCATTGAACGTTAAGAATCTAATGTTCAACATTAAATGTTGAAATTTCTGTGTTCAATGTTAAACGCTTGAAATTCTGTGTTCTACACCTCCAGGTAAGAGTCTCAGAAATCCAAAAATATCTAAAAATCCGTTCCAAAGCTGCATTCGAAGTCTTGAA
The DNA here is from genome assembly GCA_024699735.1 of Posidonia australis. Classification (NCBI taxonomy): domain Eukaryota; kingdom Viridiplantae; phylum Streptophyta; class Magnoliopsida; order Alismatales; family Posidoniaceae; genus Posidonia; species Posidonia australis. The sequence goes on along the minus strand of JAMKQA010104012.1, from coordinate 4,728 downwards.
TTTTTATCTCAAAAAATATTTGACAGACCAAATTCGACTTCGAAAAAAATTGAATCGAATACGGATGTTGATACATTTGATTTGAAAATATCCGAATCTGAAAATTTATTTTTTATTTTATTTTAAATTAATCAATCTAATTACATGTAAAACTTAAGACATAAGTATCTAATAATTAATAAATAAAAACTTAAATACTATCTTTGCAAAATCTACATATACATAAAAACCTAAAACTAAAACCCTAAGTCCCTAACCTAACAAGCCATAAGCCCGACAAGCCTCTTCTTCTTCTTCCACAGTTCCATTCCTCGTCCTCCTCTGTCTCCTTCTTCTCCTTCACTCCTCCACTCCTCTCCTTCTTTTTGCGTCAAATTTGGGTATCTGACCTCCTCCTTCTTCTCCAGTCCTCGTTGAACGACAAGTAGAAGCCGCTTCCGCTCCTCCTCCTCCTCCTCGCTGACAAAGGGAGCCTCACTCCCCACCGAACGACAGTGGCTTCCCCACCTCCTCCTCCGCTCTCTAGACGACAATCGCTCCTAATTGTAATCACAACTAGTAGCTCGGTGAGTCATTTTCTCTACTCCTCCACTGGTCAAAGTTTGATGTTCGTCTTTCTTTTCTTGTTTTTTTCTGAAAAAGTTACAAACATATTAAACATTGAATGTTTAACATTTGTTGCCTTTTTTTTCTTCTGAAATCCAACTAATGCTGAACTTCTATTTGATAATCCTAGGGAAGGTCATTTTTATAGAATCTATTTTTCTAGTAAAGTGAGAATCCACTTATAAAATGGTTATGCTGATCAAATATGATTTTGTTGGTGAATGGGAGAAACAATTAATATTTGTCCATATTGTTATAATGAATTGATTTTACATGATATTGCAATGTTTCTTGAAAGAAAAAAAATTCCTGATGAATATATATAGGTCATAGATTTGTTCTTTGATCACATGAAGTGTTATTCAAGCCAAACTACTATCAAGTTACTTTAACAAAGGTATACTAGTAAACCTTTGTTATACATGACTACCTATAATTGTATCTCTAGTACAATTATTCACATATAATTTGGTTATACATCAAAGTTAGTATCAAGATATTTGGGAATGTAATTACTCTTCCATTTAGTGGTCTGTACTCTTGATCTTATAGTCATTTGCTCTTGTTCTTTTTTTTAATCCAACTGTTTAGAGTATTTCGATAGTATTCTATTGAAATCAAGAGGAATCTATTTCCTAATTTGGGAAGGTAATAGCTCTTCCATTTAGTAGTCTGCACTCTTAATATTTTTTTTAATCTTTTATGAGCATCCAACTATTTAGAATCTATTATGGTCTATGCTCTTTAGTAAACTATTGCTTTATTTGGGAATGTAATAATATTCCTTTTATCGTTTCTTACTTGTGTTTGGGATGTGTACTTTGAGTTCAGAAATACCACTCTATGGAAATAAGAATTCCCATATATGAACAAAAATGGGATTCCATCTCCCTCATTGAAAAGATTATTTTTCTTTGGAATGAAATCAAATACAAATGGTACTTCCTTCTTGTCATGCGAATTTATAGTTATTTGTTCATAAATCATTAAGTGTCATATAAATCTTGCATTCAAGGGGTTTACTAGTACACCTTTGTTAAAGTAACTCAATAGTTATATATCTAATTGTATCATACATGAATAATTTGGCTTGATAGGTAGTCATGTATAATCACATGTATACACCTTTGCAAAAAATTACAATCTCTAATAATTTGGTTTACTATCAAAGTTACTCTAATTGTATTGCCACTTGTACACCTTTGTCATACATGACTACCTATAAAGCACATGCTGCAAAACTATTTACATGTTGACCATGTATGCTCCACACTAGGTTTCTCATAATCACCCATGTCATTGGTTGCATATTCTATATACCAGATATATTAAGAATCAAAAAAAGGTAACATCTTTTTTCATAAAAAACATAGATTCTCAACGAAGATTTTCCACTGAGAATTTAAAATCATTCCAGTATTAAATGTTTTAAACCCCAGACAAAGTATTCTGCATATGATAACTACTAGTAGAAGTCTTCTCATATGGTTTTTTCTTAGCCATTATGTTAGCCATTATGCTTAAATTAACATTGCAACTTGATTTTAGCATATAGTTGTATAATTGTATTATTTGTTTTGTTTTTCTAATATAGAATGACAATCTTTTCAAGTTGTCTAAGAAAATAACTTCTACTAGTAGCAAAGATTTACAATCCAACACAGGTCATACATTCTTTTAATCGTATTCTTTTGATAAAAAATTAAAAATCTTGATTATTATTCTTTCTAATTCTTTTATATGATTTTTAATATAGAATTGGAAATTATGGTTGATGTTCAATCAAAGGAAGTCCTTACAGGTCAAAGTCGAGCTTCCACTTCAAATGTCATTGTAACTTCATCAATTCCTAGTATTAATTCTCGTGATGTGGTTGCTACTACGGATTTCAAGGAGCCTAAGCGTCAAAAGAAACTAAAATCAGAAACTTGGTTACATTTTTCACGAGAAGTGTTTGAAGATGGTTTAATAAAATCTACTTATAACTATTGTAAGACAGTATTTGATGGTAGAAGCACCAAAGGTACCATTCATCTTAATAATCATACTAAAATATATGTTCATAGGTCATAAGAAGACATTAGACAAAAAATTCTTGCTATGTCTACAAGTAATAGTAGTGGCTGCCCTACATCAAGAATGGGTGTTTATAAATTTAATGTTGATGCTGAAAGCATAGTTCTAAATGTCGATTTCGTGTCGGACTTCGATAAGTTGAAAAATACATACGTGTCGGAGAAATATCGGTATGTCAAAATCATGTCAGTGGAAATACGGTAAAAAAAATTTACATTTGTTAAGAAAACTTCCATTTCGATATTGTGTTGGAGTCATGTCGATAAATTGAAAATAAGACACGTGTCGGAGAAATTTCGGTGACACACGTAGACATTTAGTACCATGGCTGAAAGGTCAATGTTTGCAAAGATAATCATGAAACGTGATTTACCTTTCCTTTTTTTGAATATGAGTATTTCAGATTATGGTGCTCCCTTATTTGCCCTTCATACAAATTTCGCTCTAAAAATACTCTTAAGGTTGATTGTATGAAAGTTTATAAGCAAGAGAAGGTTAATCTATGTAAGATACTTGAGCGTAATAGTAGTAAAGTTAACACCACAACTGATTTGTGGACTTCAGATCATCAAAACGTTGACTACTGTTGTGTTTCTTGTTATTTCTTAGATGATGATTGGGTCTTACACAAGAAAATCATTACTTTTCACCATATAGAATCCCCACATACTAGTGAAGCTTTAGATGAATGGTTGAAAACTTGTCTTTTGGAGTAGAATTTGGATAAGAAATTATGTACTGTTGTTGTGGAGAATGCTAGCAATAATGAACCAATGGTAAATGTAATGACTCACCCCAACTCATTACCTCTCAACCTAGCTACACCCTTTTTTTTACATCAATTAATTACATTAGCTCTACAACTAAATCTATCATTTAACAACATCAATAAATAACTAAAATAAAATTAAACTACTAAACTCTTACCAGAATCCCTGATGTGTGGTCGGGTGACTCCAGCTCTACGTGCACTAGCAAACTCCTACTCTTAATCTACATCTACGAAAAATACCAACAAAACATACGTGAGTGACCACTGAGAAGTCACCCAGCACACACCCCACCCTACTGATCGTCACATAGCAAGGACTCCGCTGCCACTTCATAATAGACTACTGGTGGAAGAGGTACTCAGTTAAGGTGCACCCATGGTCCTTGGAGTAGGATGGCTTGGTCTCGTACTTTCAGTTGATGTCCATTAAGAGGAAGAGGCAGAAGGGGATGATAGAGAGTAGGGACTTGAGCGAGCTCTACGTCACTACTACCAGGCCCTTCTAGAGTTCATCGATGCCAAGGAAGGTGAGGAAGAGGAGACTAGGGTTAAGAAAGGAGGAGGATGACGACGAGAAGAGCATAAGTGGATTTTGGGGGTTGTGTGTGGGGACGTGAGGGAGACTAGGGTTGGGAGAAGTGGAAGATGGGAAGTGAAAAGGGATCGAGTCGTGAAGGCGAGGGGGCTTTGGTGTAGAAAAAACTTTTAAGTCATCCATTGCGAGGTTATAGCAAGGACAAATCCTCATTATGTCTTCGCAAATGGCTTGTTAGGATTTGTCTTGTCCTTACTATGTCCTCGTAATATACAAAAAATCTAGTAGTGTGCTTAAACTTTGATGAACTCCTGTTGTTATTGGAATATAATATAACACTACAGATTTATTGTCACAATATAGCCTGAGTGGTCTTTCAATTCTATCTACAATTTGTAGACTCATGACAAAATTCATTAGCCATATTCCCTAATTAGATGTCTTATAGTATGTTATTGTAACCATGCCGGCGAGAAGAATCGCAAAAAGATGCGAAACGGTTGGCAAAATCACGTCGAAAAACAAAACAAAATGCAAAAATGCAGGAGTCGCCACCTAGTCTATTATGGAAGACGAGGAAAACCATAAACATGCAGAATCATGCAAAAACAATAAGGACAGGTCTGCGAAAACTAAAAGAGGTGGGTAAGGATCCCTGTTACGTACGAGGAAGGTGTTAGGCACCCTCGCACGCCCGATAAAATCGGTCTTCTATGATTTCTCTAATGAAATGTTGGCT
>JAMKQA010104011.1:0-14573 GCA_024699735.1 Posidonia australis | reverse complement strand
CATCCAGCCTTCCCATCTGCATCACATGCATTCATCCTTTTGTGGTTTTCCTCGTCTTTCCCATAAAAGACTAGGTGGCGACTCCCTTTTCTTTTCTTTTATCCTTGCGCCTTCGCCATCTCGGCATGGCTGTGATCTCCTCCCCACCCCCTCCCTCCGGGTCGGGCATGGTCACAAATACCATAAAGTTGTATTTATAGTGCTTTTTGTCAGATTTGGTTGTTTGTGGGTTTGAGGTGCATACTGGATGACTTAGATGTCACTCACGCGTGCTTTGGTTGGTTTTCAGATGTAGGTCGTGTGCAGTCAAGTTCCAGTGCTAGAGTAGGAGCTTCTAGCCGCACATCGTTTTCTAGAGGTGAGCCTTAGTTACAGTTATTTAATTATTGTTGTAATTAGTGTAATTTTGCTTATGATACTATGATCTTGGTAACGTGCCTGGCATCTGGGCGTTACAGATGATGTATGTCATATTGTATTGTTCTTAGTATTGGAAGGTTTTTTATTGCCTACTCAATAAGGAAAAGGGAAAATACCTTGACTCAAAGGACCCTATTTGGACACCTTGGTGGCTGGTGGCTCTCTAGGATGGGGTGACATGACCCAGTAGTGATTCATTGGGTGGTGATTATCTCCGGGCTCCAAGTCAAACTCCTTGGGTCTCACACCTACTCTTTTAGAATAGTTTGTATTTTTCTTCCCTCATAGGCATGTAGATTCACTCTACCCTTGATTTGAAGGTAATAAGGCCTGGTTTAATGGTAGGGGAGTAGCAAGGAAGGGGTGGTTAGTCCCTTTGGCAATGTGGGCTTCCCAAGCAGACTTCAACTCCTCTCCAAGTTTTGAGGGAGGGATAAAGCTACTCTACATGCCTCTCTCTCTAGGGCTCGTTCTCTCTACAACTTCTATCTTTTTTTTTTTTTTGCCCTTATGCATGTATAACGTTTTCTGGCTCACACTCTCCCTTTCACCTTAACATTTTGTCTACCCCTGAAGGTGTTCGGCCTTAGGGAAGATCGAACACTTCACCCAACTCTCATTAGGTGATGGCTCCATCTCTCACTAGATTATCTGGATAGTGTCTTCTAGGGAGGTGGTAATCCCTTCCAAAGCAAGCTAGCCTTTTTATTTTTCATCATTAGTTGATGGCTATGCTGAAGATGCAGATGTATTGGTGCACACACATAGAAATGAAAGAAAGTAAAGCATGCATGCATGCAAGAGTAAGAGCTAAAGAATGCATGAGTGCGTAAATGAAATGTGAAAGATGCATGGATGCAGAAGCAAGTGGTAATAAACAAAATATGTAGTAAGGAAGTAGGCTTTGCAGAGCAAGGATAAGGCCTACAGTCATTAGTAGTACTTCTTTAGGTAACATGCATTGATTTGGTCTGATTGCTCTACTTGGTCCATATCTTCAAGGACCACTCTACTGCTAGAAAAAACTTGCTTGATGACAAAAGGGCTGCATCAGTTGGGCCTAAATTGTCCGCAAGCGTCTGGAAGATGGATGGCATGCAAAAGCAGGTCTCCTAGTGCAAAACTCCTTGGTTGGACTTTCTTTTGATATGATCTGGCCATCCGCCTCTGGTAACACAAAACATGGTGCATAGCCTATGCTCATCAATTAAGTTCAATTGAGCGTAGTGATCTTCAAGTCACTCAGCTTCTTCTAGTTCAGCTTCTTTCACAATTCTGAGTGACGAAATCTCTACTTCAATGGGTAGAACCGCCTTCATGATATAAACCAGTGAATATGAAGTCACCCCTGTAGAGGACTGGATGGAGGTTCTATAATCCCACAACGCATATGGAAGTTTCTCATGCCAATCCTTGTGAGTCTCTGCCATTTTCTTTAGGATCTTAGTGAGATTCTTGTTGGCTAACTCAATCACACCATTCATTTCTGGGCAGTGTGGAGAGGAATTGTGATGTTTGATCTAGAAGTTCTATAGGAAATACTCAATCCTCTTGGCTGTGAAATTCTCACCAATGTCTGAAATGATTGCATGTGGGACCCGATATTGGGCTATGATGTTATTCTTGAGGAACTTCTCTATTTTTGTAGTGGTAACTATTTTGTAGGAGGTAGCCTCTATACATTTGGTGAAGTAGTCGATGGCCACCATGATAAAATGATGCTTGTTAGAAGCTATTGGAAAAATGGCACTAAGGATATCGATCTCTTTCGTAGAGAAAGGCCATGGCGATGACATGTTCTACAACTGTTGTAAGGGAACATGGATCAAATTCCCATTGATTTGGCAGGTATGGCATCTTCAAATGAATTGGTAGCAGTTTGTCTCCATGGTCAACCAATAGTACTCTTGTAGCATGATCTTCTTGGCTAGTAATATTCCATTCATGTGCGGTCCACATATTCCAACATGAACTTGCTGCATCAAGGCATCAACCTCTTTCTTATTTAGGCATCGTAAGAGCATCTGATTGTATGAGTGCCCAGCCTTGAGTACATACTTTGACTCTAGACGTGCATTGGTCCTTCTGTCTGTGATTGAGCCACTAGATGGAAGGTTCCTGGTCTCTAGGTAAACTTTAATATTGTGGTACTATAGGAGCTCCTCTATTTTATCCATCTCTTCTATACTCATGTAGTGTGCAGGTTGATCTATGCAAGTGATAGATACATCTACTGTATGTTCTTCAGGGATTGATAGCTAGGACGTTAATGTTGCTAGTGCATCTGCAAAGGTGTTCTTCACTCTATTTATGAAAGGGATGTCGATTTCTTCAAATTCAGCCATGAGCTTTAGAAGATAGGTGTGATATGGCACCAGTTTCAAAACTTTTGTCCTCCAATTGCTGTTAACCTGTGACATGACCAGCATGGCATTGCCATGAACTTGCAACTTGCGCACCCCATGTTCAAGTGTGGCTTTTAGCCCAAGGATGTATGCCTCATATTCAGCCTCGTTGTTGGTGCACTTGAAGATAAACTTCCTAGCAAACGGGATCAGCTAACTCTATGGTGCTTCCAATATTGCACCTATGTCCATTCCTTTCTTATTGACTGTGTCGTCGGTAGAGATGCCACTGCTTCTCGTCTCCAGGCTCCTTAGATTCTGAGTCATCCATGGTGAACAATATATCCTCATCAGGGAACTAAGTCTACAAGGGTTGATATTATGGTAAAGGTAAATCGGCCAAGTGATTAGCTATAGTTTGTCCCTTTACGGATTTTTGTGTAACAAATGTGATATCATACTGAGACAATAACACCTATCACTTGATGCTCTTGCCCACTAGTGCTTGCTTTTGGAACATTTATTTTATAGGATCTTGACGGCTAGAGAGCAAGACGGGGTATACCATCATATAATGTCTTAGGCATAGTATGGTGTGACTATGGCAGTGGCAAACTTCCGTGCGAGTGAGCACACGAAAATCGATAAGGTCATGACGAAGATAGTGAATCCAAGGAAGGATACTTAACTTGAATACACTAAGGAAAAAAAGAAGGATAAAAACAAAGGATAAGAAAAACAAAATGGAGTCGCTACTTAATCTTTTTAATCGGAAAGATGAGGAAAACAAGATGCATAAAAATGTGAGAAATGGATGCAAATGAATGTGTGCATGATCTGTGCCTAATGGATATGACACAATGGTCATGGCGGGCTAGAGAAAGGATAAGGATTCCTGTTACGCATGGGGAAGGTGTTAGGCACCCTCATACGCTGGATGAGTCGGTCATTCCAGGCTAATCGCTCGCTTGTGTCGCCAATGCTAATGCATGCTTGCTAAGTCAGAGATGGATGAATGCTTGATGCTATGCCATTGCAAAGGAGATGAATGGGGTGGACAACAATGCAATCTAATGCTTAGTTGCATTATATGAATCCTAAACCGTTGATCAAAAGGATTCGCTTTAATAAACATCATCACTATAATTTGTTGGATGCATGCTAGGAAACATGGGTAGATAACCATTTAATGTAGGCAAAGACATATCGATGCAGAAACGCAAGAGGAATCATACAAGAGAATAGAGGGGGAAAAAAAAGAACAGGCAATGGAGCTTAGCGAATTGCCTATTCTGAATCAGGCAAAACGTGCGACTACCTGTGCCCTCCATCTGCATTATCGGGATGCACACACCAAATGCAGAACAGAGTAACGAGCTTCTCCTCACTCCAAATCTAAATGTAGCTATGCATGGATGTTGAATGATGCATGGGAAGCTAGAGGGGAGGCACGGTAAAGTACCTAGACGCTTGGATGAGGTCACCACTGAGAGGACGATTCCACTCAACTACCCCACCATCATTTGGGTTCCACTAGTGAATGGGCCTGGAAAATGCAGCTACGAGCTTTAATGAGGCTTTCCGATGATTCAAGAGGTCTGAGGGAATGAAGAGAGATGCAGGGATGCATCATGGAAGCAAATGAATGTGGTGCACACCTCCCATTGTCCTCACCCTATCTCACTAGTGACCACGAGTTCGGTTGGCCTTGCAGGCGGTAGCGAGCATCGAGTGGTCATCTAGAGTGACTGAGAGAGGAAGGAGGATGGCAATGATGTGCCAAGATAGGAGGCAAAAAAGCTCACAAGCCATCGACCATTTTTGAGCTCATTGAACCCATCACTGGCAATGAATGGATGCAATATGTGTATGACTGAGATGGCATGATAAAACCCAAATGGAATAGGCATAGGAAAACACGACAAGGTAGTAATAACATAGAGAAAAACTAAGAAACACACTCAATAGGAAAGGAGGAACCTGTGGAGTTGGTGGGTTGTCCTCTGGCGAGGGTGGCTTATGACAACATTTCTCTGGGTTGACGGTGCATGGCAGCTACAGAAGGTATGTCTAGAGGACTTTGGTGATGTTGGTGGAAGGTTTAGTGAGGCAATGTATGGGCAGGTAGGGTGTTTTAATGGTTGAATGTGGAGATGTAGATTCTGACCGGGAATGGAGGTGGCTGGACGGTGGTGTTCGACTAGTGGGCTATACTAGGATGCTTGGGCGAGAAGGGAGGCTCTGTTGGAAGACTAGGATGTACTTTGGCACAGTGCAGTTGGTGCAAGGCCAAGAGGGATTGTAATGTTTGTTGGGTGGTTGGAAGTGACAGTGTGGTGGCCGAAAATGGTGATCAGTGGTGGTGGCTTGCTAAGGGATGGTTGCTATGTGTGTGCTAAGGGCCAGGGGAAGCTAAGCGGGCCAAGAGGAGGAGTTGTTGGACATGGGGGGTGGCTTTATAAGGGGAATAGAGGAGGAGAACCATTGATTTGAAATGAGATTAAGGTGAGCAGTTTAGATTAAATCAAGTGGGATTGGATTGGGTTTAGGATTAGGTGGAGGGGCATGATGTTCCAAGGAACTCAAGGAACATGCCTAGATCCACACGGGCCAATGGGAAGCAAGGATTTGATGTTGCCTTGGTGAAAAGACAACTCAATCCCTTGCCTTCCTTTACTGATCCAAGGCAACTGCACCCCAAACCCTGACGACCTACATGCACTATCGGCATGCGACTATCCTAGTTCAGGCTCTTTGGCTTGGATCTTGGCCCATTTCAATTAGTATCGAACCACCAAATTGGCTTAGGCTTGAGGCTTTATGGTGTTTAGTTGGATTTAGGGTTTTTTTATTGGTTTTAGGGTGTAAAATGGGCTTTAATGTCGGGAAATGCCTTGTTGCTATTGGTGAACTCTTTTGATGAAATCTGCTAGCAAGTGGCTGGCAAATTGGGGTGTCTTCATGTGGCCCAAACAAAGGACAGACAAGCCTTCTCAATGGGACTGTACTTGGCTTCATAGTCATTGAATTTATTTCTTATATAATATATGGCACTTTCCTTGCGACCTGACTCGTCGTGCTGGCCCTGAACTGCAACCATGGAATGTTATATGACTAATAAATAGAGAAGTAGTGGCTACCCTGGTGCTGGTGGAACAAAAACTAGAGGCCTTGCCAAAAGTTGTTTGACCCTTTCGAAGGCAACTTGACACTCCTTGCTCTAGTTGATCTGAGCATGCTTTCTCAGGAGCTTGAAGATTGGCTTGCATATCAACATGAGTTGAGCAATGAATCGGCTAATGTATTGTAGTTGACTTAGCAAACCTTGGACTTCATTTTCTATAGTGGGGGGAGGCATGTCAATGATAGCTCTCGCCTTGTTTTGATCCACCTCAATTCTCCTTTAATTGATAATGTATCCAAGGAGTTCTCCAGATGACACACCAAACACGCATTTGCTTGGGTTGAGACGGAGCTTGTACTTTTGTAAGCGATCGAATAAATTTTTCAAGCAGGAAAATGATCTTTAGGCTCTCTGAACTTCGCAATCATGTCGTCCACGTAAAGCTAAATCTCCTAATGCATGAGGTCATGTAATAGCATCGTCATCGCTCTCTAATAGGTGGCGCCTACATTTTTAAGCTCGAAAGGCATCACCATGTAACAGAAGATTCCCTAAGGGGTGATGAATGATGTTTTCTCCATGTCCTCTTCTACCATCTTGATTTGTTTGTAACCTGAGAAGCCATCCATAAACGATAGCATCTTGTGTCCCACGGTGTTGTCCACTAGGACGTCAATGTGAAGTAGCGGGTAATCATCTTTTGGGCTTGCCTTGTTGAGATCTCTATAGTCAATGCACATGTGAATCCGATCATCATTCTTTATTATTGGCACAGCATTAGCATGCCATTCTGGATAGAAGGTGACTTTGAGAAAATTGACTTTGTGCTGCTTCATAATTTCCTCTTTAGGCTTCAGAAGTCACTGTGGTCCCCATCTTTTAAGTTTCTGCTTGACAGGCTTGACATTAGGCTTGAGAAATAAGGTGTCTACAACTACCTCAACATCTAGGCTAACCATATCATTGTAGCTCTAGGTAAAGATATCTACATATTCTCTAAGAAAGGTGATGAACTCTGCTTTTTCTTGGGGCATCAACTTGGCACTGATGTGTACCTCCTTAATATCGTCTGCTATGTCAATGTTTACCAGCTTCATCTCTTCTTCAACATGGAGATTTGGGCCTTCCAGATCATTACCATAAGGTTGGAATTCTACAGGCACATTGTTATTCTCATCTGTGCTTGTGTCATCCTCTTCCTCATACGTTATGAGCTTAGACAAAATTTCCTACTCAAATGTGGGGTCTGTGACATTAAATGAGAAAATTTGCTTTGATTTTTGTCCCTACCAATGCCTAAGGAGGGTCACACTAAATTTGGTATTTCTATAACTACACCAAGTGACCTTTGCATTGGTGATTTCAAGGCCTACTGATGGACCAAGCTACTCCACCTCTTCTGTTGCTATGTCTTTATCTATAGTTTTTGGTTTTTTCAAATTTTTTGATTTTTTTATGTTTTCTTAGCTATATACAAAGGATGTTTCAATCTGGCGACTATCCTATTGCTGACTGTTCTGAGTGCTGTCGCCTAGGCTCTCTGTTAAGCCTACTCTAAGATCTTTTTTCTTAGCCCTCACCTTGCTTAAGGTGAGGCTTGGGTTGAAGAAACCACCTAGACCCATCTCCCGATTGTTGGGAGATTAAGTTCCCTAGTCTAGTATACACTGGCTTTGATTCTTCTAGGACCATAATTGTTGGTTGGTCCTGACACATCAAAGATGGTATTGTCACCAGCTTTGTAACCACCACCTTGTCCTTCCATTTTCTACTTTCTTCCACTACATCCTCTACCAATGTAGCCAGCTATTCCTAGAATAGCACTGCTAAGTCGCTAAGCATGGTGTTTGCTTGAGCCTATATGGCCACACCCTCCTTTTCATCTAAGGTAGAGTTAACATAGTAGGCATTGATTGATTCCTGCTCCTTATGCTATGAGATTCTTATGCCTGGAGCGATGTTTCTAGCCATGAGTTGAATCAAGACTAGCAAGGCTAATGCTGGAAGGGTTGTTGAGTGTATTAGAGGGTGCATGGATGAGATTGTTGTACCCATTGGCCAAACTAATGACCGGGCAATTGTGCTGGACCTCATGCCTTCTGTTGGTAAAAGTGATGGATTTGTGGACTATGCTTTGATGACTAATGGCAAGGCTGGATCTATTAAAGCGAATGGTGTAAGTATTGGTGCTACCACTGACATCACTGGTATGGCGGGCTAAACTGTAGGAATGGTGGAAATTGCTAATTGAGCCATTTGTAAGTATAACTGTTGTATGGGAGTTGCTAAACCCATGAGTGAATCTATGGGCTATGTTGCTAGGATCACTGACTGAGATGAAGCTATTGTGTTGTTCGATGGAGATACTGGTGGAACTACATAGTGAACTGATACTGTTAAGTCTGTTGCTAGGTTTGTTGTAAAGGATACCACGAATATGGTAGAAGGTGTGACCATGCTGAAATTGAAACCCGTCTTTGTGTGAGGGAGCTCATGAAGGAGACCAATAAGGCAACGGCAAAACTAAAGGATTGGATGCTCCACTCAAGGGGGATGGAAACATCACAAAAAATGAGAAAACAGATAAGGAAGAAAGGAGTCACCACCTAGTCTATTTAAATCGAATGATGAGGAAAATCGAAAGCAATGTACAAAACGAAAAGAAATAGAAAGAATCCATGCCACATGGAAGCAACACATGGGTCAATGTACGCAACAGAAAGGGTAAGGACACCTATTACGTATGAGGAAGGTGTTAGGCATCCTCATATGCTCAACAAATCGGTCTTTCTTAGTTTTTTCGCTCGCATGTTCGGCTATGTGGGCGATTGAACGCCAATTGAATGTTTGCCATTAAGCAAGATGATGCACGAATAAATTGAGTAATGGAACGTAAACTAGTGAAGCAAACACACTCATCTGAACAGAGAAAGTTACTAGATCTGAGAAAATAAATAGGGAATGCAATGGATAAAATAACCAAGGTGATGGACTCAGTCTGGCTATGCACTGTGGTCTGATTAAACCGCGTAACTAGCCGTGTAGGCCAGTCGTGGTCCAGAAATAGGCATCAGACATCAGACTTTTCATTATCCCAAAATAAATTGCAAAAATTCAAGCAGGGATCCAAGAACAAAAACATATATAACACATTCAAAAACAAAGATATAGAAATGATTTGAATCAAAACACAATCGATAGGTCCAAGAAAATCGATCTGGCATAGTCTGCCTGGGCACTGGTCCGGCTAGAGCCGCGCAACTCAACCATGGTATCAACCCATGACCCAGGAATCTACCTCAGACAACGGACTATCATCTCCAACCACTAGCAACAGAGGCTGAAGCAACCCAAGCAAGTAATCATGAAACAAAGACTAAATACCAGGGAATGCAAAACAACAGACCAGAGACATCAGATGTGACTATTACTCCTCCCCATTCTCTAAACTTGTTTACTAGCGGTCATACCCTTCTTTGACCATGGACAGGGCATGCAAGGGATGAAGCACATCCACGAGGGTTCGTGGAGTAATGGAGAGAAGAGGAGGGTGTTCTGGGAGCTCTAGAATTGGAAGAACATGCATGGTCTCTTCCACCAACCTCATTAAAGGCGACCAGCAATGTCTAAGTCCAATTAGCCATAAATGGCAACTAGAATCCCAAACAAAGCATTGGGGCACAGTGGAGGATGGAATAGGAAAGTGATAAGGCAGTAGAATGGCCCGACCATGAGCTCAAGGGGCATTGGCCCTACACAGGTCGTCGGTCGTCTGCGGCCAAAAATGATGAGATGTAGGGAAATCAACAAAGCACAACTATGTAACAAGGCCTAAGATACAATGTAGATACTCAAGAAAGTTGAGAAGAAGGACTGGTGTACTTGAATGGCCCCGATATGCAGTGTTTCGATGTGGCTTGGTTTGGCTCTAACGATGGCTCACTGCTCGACAGATAGAGGCAACAATGGTGGTTGTTGGTGTCTACGAGAGAGGGAGGCTGACTAGTAATGCTGAGATGAAGGTTTGGATGCAATGGGATGCTCAGAGGATGTCTGAGGAGGTGTGGTAAGGTCTAGTTTAGTGGGTGCTTTGATGATCAGATAGTGGTTTGGAGGTGGACAAGAGGTGGTTGGCAATGGCTCTAGTGGGGAACTGAAGGTGCTTGGAGCAAGAGGGATGAACAAGGAGTGGATGAGAGTGAGCTGAGACCAAAGGTCTCTCGTCGAAGGAGAAGGTTGATTTTATAGAGGTTGTTTTGAACAGGGGCCATGGATTCCTACCTACTCCCACCTACGACGACTGAGATTTCATCAAGGTGGTAAGGTCATGATTAGATCCATCATTGGGGGCTTCATGGTCCAAATGAGAAGTGGGACAGACGTAGATCTATGCAATCCAATAAGAGGCAAGTTTTCAATGCTCCCATGGTGATAGGACAAATCAATCTTTCGCCTACCAGCATTGACCTAGGACAGTCGTGCAACTCACCCACACGACTCTTCCACTCATTCAAGCCTTAGCTCTCCTAAGTCAGGCCTTTTGCATGGCTCATTGACCCATCCCAAAGCTCATCTTGGCCACAAATGGGCCTAAAATGTGGACCTGGGTAAGGTGTTGGGGTTGGGAAATTTTAGGTGGCTTTGAGTGAGGTGTTTGAGTGGAAAAGTGGTGATGTCGACTAACCGTTTAGAGTGCATTCTGCCAGAGAAGTCGACTACCAAACGACTGCTAAACCAAGGTATCTATAGATGCCTCTCCCTAAGCAAGGGCAAGGAAAGCAAGACCGATGTCAGGGTTGAGAAAGACACCCCACTCAAGTCCATGGGAAAACTTGTTGTTGTCATTAGGTGATTTATCTAGCGGATACACTGTAAACCATGACTCATTGTCGAGATGTAGATGCTGATGTAGATGTGGATGTGAAACACTGATGCTAGATGCAGGGTGCATGTGGAGTTCTACTGGAGATATGCGGTACTTGCACGATGTTGATGCAATTGTTGGGTGTTTTCTAATGACTATTGATGTGGCTAACGTTATAGAGTATGTGTTTTTGTGAAGATGCTGACATAGAATGCAAGTGCCAGATGTAGACAATGCAATGTCAGATGCCATGTTGCAAACAGTGCAATGTTAGGTGCCATGATGGTCAGTCATTCCACAAAAAGGGCATGACAAGTCATCAAGTAGACACAAGGGGGGGCACGATAAGTTGATGGACTCATCAAGCTGACAGTTTGGGCTATCAGCTCAAAAAAGAGGGTGTGGCAAGAGATTAGACTTGCCATCCGGACAAAGACATTTAGCCGATGTCGTCTAGACATTTGACAATGACACTCGGATAATTTGGGGTAGTGGCCCATAAAGGAAAAGTGGCATGACAAAATTACTAACTTGCCAACCAAGGAGTGTGGTAAGTTTCAGACTTACTGACCAAAAGGAATAAAGAAAAGGATAAGTTTCAGACTTACCGACCGAAGATAGTAAGATATAGAACTTGTTGGCCGACAAAGAAAGGGGAGAACTGACAAGTAATCCAACTTACCGAGCCAATGAAGAAGGGGGAAATTGACAAGTTATCGAACTAGCCAAGTTGACAAAGAAATGGGGGACTCGATAAGTTATCGGAATTGTTGGGCCGACAAATTGCAAGTTTCAAACTTACAAACCAAGGATATGTCAAGTTTCGAACTTATCAACTAAGGATATAACAAGTTTCGAACTTACCGATCAAAGATATGGCAAGTTTCGAACTTACCAACCGAGGATATGACATATTTTCAACTTACCGACTAAGGTTAAGGCATGTTTCAAACTTACCGATCGAGGATAGCAAGATATCGAACTTACAGGCCAACAAAAGAAAAGGAAGAGCTGACAAGATATTGGACTTATCAAGTAGACAAAAGAAAGGAGAGAGTTGACAAGATATCAGACTTGTCGGGCTGACAAAAGAAAAGGGAGAGTTGATAAGATATCAGATTTGTCAGGCTGACAAAAGAAAGGAGAGAGTTGACAAGATATTAGACGTGTAGGACTGACAAATGCAAGGGGAGAGATGACAAGATATCAAACTTGTTTGGCCTACAAAAGAAAGGAGAGAGTTGACAAGATATCAGACGTGTAGGGTCAACAAAAGAAAGGGGAGAGATGACAAGATATCGGACTTATCAGACTGACAAAAGAAAGGAAAGAGCTGACAATATATCAAACTTGTCGAGCTGACAAAAGAAAGGAGAGATATGACAAGATATCAAACTTATCGGGCCGACAAAGAAAGAGGAAAGATAACATGATATCAGACTTGTCAGGCCAACAAAAGAAAGGGGAGAGCTGAAAAGATATCTGATTTATTGGGCCAACAAAATAAAGGGGAGACTGACAAGATATTGGACTTGTCGGGCCGACAAAAGAAAAGAGAGAGTTGACAAGATATCGAACTTGTTAGACCGATAAGAAAAAAAGGGGTGGTTTAACAAGATATCAAACTTGTTGGGTTGATAAAAGAAATAGAAGAGCTGACAAGATATTGGACTTATAGAGCCGACAAAAGAAAGAAGAGAACTGAAAAAATATCCGACTTGTCAGGCTGACAAAAGAAAGGAGAGGACTGACAAGATATTGGATTTGTCGGGTTGACAAAAGAAATGGGAGTGCTAACAAGATATCAGACTTGTCAGACTGACAAAAAAAACAGGAGAGCTGACAAGATATCGGATTTGTTGAGTCGACAAAAGAAAGGAGAGAACTAACAAGATATCGAACTTGTCGAGTTGACAAAAGAAAGGGGAGAGATGACAAGATATCAAACTTGTTAGGATGACAAAAGAAAGGAGAGAGTTGGCAAGATATTGAACTTGTCGGGCAACAAAAAAATAGGGAGGGCTAACAAGATATTGAACTTTCCATGCCAACAAAAGAAAGGGAAGTGCTGACAAGATATCAGACTTTTCAAGCTGACAAAACAAATGGGAGAACTGACAAGATATCAGACTTGTCAGGCCGACAAAAGAAACGGGAGAGATTACAAGATATTGGACTTGTCGAGTCGATAAAAGAATGAGGAGAGCTGACAAGATATTAGACTTGTTGAGGCAACAAAAGAAATAAGAGGGCTAACAAGATATTAAACTTGCTAAGCCGACAAATGAAAGGGAAGAGTTGATAAGATATCAGACTTTTCAGGCTGACAAAATAAAGGGGAGAGCTGACAAGATATCAGATTTGTTGGGCCAACAAAAGAAAGGAGAGAGCTGACAAGATTTCGGACTTGTTGAGACGGCAAAAGAAAGGGGAGAAGGATTGCTTAGGATTTCTACTTTTGTTGCACCAAACTCAACTCATCTCAGAGGCTCGCTTGCTTATTTGACAAGTTAAGGGTAAATATGTAATTTCTTGGTTAAACGGATCAAATCTTGAAGAAGGCTAACCAAGTAGAGACTAGGGACCTTAGTCATTATCGTGAGAACAGATGAAGGTGTAAGTTGGGCATCCAACGGCCTCTAGCCAGCAGATGGGACACAAATGCTATTTTTCACAATGATAGGGGCATTATTGTAGTTTCTACTATGCTACTTTTCACCGAACACACATGAGGGAAACTATGGTTCTACAATGTCAAAATATTACCTTGTACTTCCCTTGGATACTTCTGAAGTCCTGGGAGTTTGCTTTGGAGAAGGTCAAGGGCTAAAGTGTAATTTTGAAAACTACTAGGGCCTTTCTGCAATTTTCCAAGAGATGTTTCTTTGAATCATTCGCTGACTCGTGATGAATGTTTACGCCCTATTTAAGTGCTTCAAAGTGTTTTCTGCATCCTTGGGACGATTGTGCTAAGATTTTGTTGAGAGATAAAAGCTTAGGGGCCTTTCTATAAATTTTGCAATTTTCGATGCAACAGACTTCCTGGGGTATATGTGTTTATGCAGGCTGCCCTAGGATGATTTGTGCTCTTCGGAGCTATTTCATGAAGTTCTGCATGTCTTGTGGGGCACTTTCTAACCTCTGGATGATGCTAGGGATGTATGTGTAATATTAAAAAAACTATCAAAAGATTTCGCGAAACTACTCATCTAAACCGATTCTGACGATGCTTTCTGATGCAAAGAACTTACTAGGAGTCCTACAGGCTATGCAGACATCTTGCATATTTTTGAGACAATTTCACAATTTTCCTAGGAAAATTGCACTCTAGTCCAAAATCTATGTAAAAGTTGCGAGTAAGCTGTAAAATTTCATAAATTTGTAGGGCCAAATGGTGGTTATGACTGTTGCGAATGGGTGCTTAGTAGTTGGTTTCGTTCTCCTCAAATTTTTCCAGAAAAATCTTCATATGCCTTGATTTCATAAAAATAAAGTTAAACCTCCTCATTTAAAACCAACTTGTATAACATGGGGACCTGATTATCCATTTTTATAATAAACCATGTATTATTTGTAATATTGTGTTTAATGGTTTATTAATGGGTAATTTGTTGTTTCTTGGTTGTGTGTGGTTGTGGGTGGTTTCTGTGCATCAGGTTGTGATTTGGGACTTATTTGGAGTTCGGTTTGAGGATGCACAGTCGCCTCGGTTTGCGTGCCCGTTCTTTTCCTTTTCTTTCTTTTTCTTTCTTCTCCCACTCACGAGCTCACACCCGTCTCCTTCCCTATTACCCTCCACCAGCCCGTGCCACCACCACCC
>JAMKQA010104010.1:0-12646 GCA_024699735.1 Posidonia australis | reverse complement strand
TTTCTCGGGCGTACGAGGGTGCCTAACACCTTCCTCGTGCGTAATAGGAATCCTTACCCATCCTCTGGTTAGCAGACATCCAGCCTTCCCATCTACATCCCATGCATTCATCCTTTTGTGGTTTTCCTCGTCTTTCCCTTAACAGACTAGGTGACGACTCCCTTTTCTTTTCTTTTATCCTTGCGCCTTCACCATCATTGGCATGGCTGTGGTCTCCTCTCCACCCCTCCATTCGGGTCGGGCTCGGTCACGGCACGGTCACAGGCGCCCTTGGCTCCACAAGCATCAAGTGATCCCATCAACTCTTCATCACATGATCAAGTTCAGCTGGGCGATAACATCGTTACCGTCATGGCTGAAAACATCGAAAAGGAGAAGGTCGATACTATTCAAACCAATCCCACCAGACTATCAGCTTTGACCCCAAGCCTTCAGATGTATTATTTCGGGTTAATCGGTTTGAGACGGTTAATTTCATCCCTGAATTTGAGCATGGTAGCTACCCACCTGTTCGTAGCAATCCTTCCAGGATGGTCGAGAATATATGTCACCGTTGGGGATATGAGAAAGGGACACCTCTTTGGAAGTACGGTCAGGGGATCACTGAGCCCATTGCCGTCGAGGAGAGGAGAAAGCGAGAAGGACTTGGTTACGAACAACTGCAACATTCCCAGTACTTGCAGAAATCAAGGCAGAACTCCCCTCCTACCTTCACTCACTTTGTAAGTGCAGGATTCTCAGTCCCAGTCAAGGTCCGGACACAGCAGTGCTACAGCAAGTCACACCGTCAAGCATAGTTGAGTGGGTAGACATTGAGGATTACTATTCCGAGGAGGATGCCACAACAGTTTCAGTCCCTACCACAGTAGTCCCGACTTCAACCACAGTCCAACCCCAACTATAGTAGTTTCAGTCCTTACCATGGCAGTTTCTGTTCCAACCACAATAGTTCTAGCCCCAACCGTAGTGGTTCCAGTCTCAACCACAGCAAAGGCAGTTCCCACCACAGTAACTCCAGTTCCAATCGCAGCAATTTCAGTCTCAACCATAGTAGTTCCAGTTCCAGCCGTCGCATCAACATTGGTTCAAGTGCCAACAACCCCACCAGGCACTGCATTAGTCATAGTCACAGCAGCTTCAGTTACCGCATCGATCCCCGTGGCAGCCTCAGTAGTTGCGTCAGTTCCCATCACAGTTACAGTCCTAGTGATGCCAGTTTTGGCTTCATCTATAGTGCCAGCCACAGTTCCAATCATAGTGCCTGCCAACATTCAGTTGTCAGCCTGGAGTACCAACCCTTACCCCAGTAATGACGAGGAGTCCACGTATTATGTGGATTTCGCCTCTAATAAAGACGAGGGAGCAGTCGCAGAGGCACAGATTGACGAGATGCTCCAGAACATGGAAGTTTTGTTTCAAGAGCAGCTTGCCATGTTGGCAAAAGACCCCATAGAGGAAATGAGGTGTCAGAAAGGCAAAGTAGCAATGATTGAAGTAGCCTCTCCCACGCCACAGGAAACCCAAGACCATTCCATTGTCATGGTTCTGAAAGAAGTAGAAGAGCCAACTTACTCTAGATTAGACGAGTTAATCACTCAATAGCCGGGAGGCGGGTCTAGATGGTATCAACGGCCTAGACCTCACCTTAAGTAAGGTGGGATTCAAAAAAAAAAGACCCTGGGCTTAGCTCAAGGAAAATCACAGGCGGCATCACTCTCATCAGTCAGCAGCAGGACAGCCGTCAATCAGCAATACCCTTTGTAAATAGCAGAGAAAACCCAAAATAATTAGCAATAAATGAAGAAGCAGCATTAGAGGGGCAAGAAGAATTCGACCCAAAGGAAGATATAGAGCATGATGACATAGAGATCGCCCACCGTTAGTACAAGAATATAAGAGTCAATGTAACTCTCCTCCAACGCTAAATAGGCCAAACGTCAGAGCAGATCTGCACCTTCGATACGACAGACTCTACTTTTCAGAAGGAGATTTTGTCTAAGCTCGTGGCCTATGAATAGGAGGATAACACTGGGGCACGTGAAGATGGCAACGTGCCAATAGAATTTCCACACTATGATTATGATCCAAAATGCCCAAATCTCCATGTGGATGAAGAGATTGAGCTAATAAACATTGGAACCACTGACGATGTCAAGGAATTGTGCATCAATACTAAACTCTCCCCTTAGGCTAAGGCAGAATTCATCGCCCTCCTTAAGGAGTACATAGATGTCTTCGGCTGGAGTTATAGCGATATGGTCGACCTAGACATAGAGGTAGCAGTGCACAACCTATCATTGAAGCCAGATGTCAAGCTCGTCAAGCAAAAGTTCAGGAGATGGCGACCCTAGTGGTTGCTCAAACTTAAGGAGGAGATCATGAAGCAGCACGAAGTGGATTTCCCCAAGGTCATTCCTTACCCAGAATGGCTTGCAAATGTTGTTGTAATGCTGAAGAAAGATGGAAGGGTTCGCAGGTGCATTAATTAGAGAGACCTCAACAAAGTGAGCCCCAAGGACGACTTCCCGCTACCCTACATTGATGTTCTGGTAGACAACACAGTCGGCCATAAGATGCTATCATTCATGGATGGATTCTCAGGCTATAATCAGATCAAAATGGCAAAATAAGATATGGAAAAGACATCATTCATTACCCCGTGGGGAGTGTTCTACTACAATGTGAAGCCATTTGGACTCAAGAATGCAGGGGCTACGTTTCAGAGAGCTATGATAGTACTATTCCATGACCTCATGCACCAAAAAATCAAAGTCTATGTTGATGATATGATAGCTAAGTCCAAAGAGCCTGAAGGTCATCTAACCTACCTGAGGAAACTGTTCAACCATCTGCGTAAGTACAAGCTCCACCTCAACCCCAGTAAATGTGCCTTCAGGGTTTCATCCGACAAACTTCTTGGTTACATCATCAGCCAACTGGGAATTGAGGTCAATCCGACTAAAGCTCGAGCCATAATTGGCATGCCTCCACCCACCACAGAGAAAGAAGTCAGAGGATTGTTGAGACGTCTGCAATATAGCAGCTGGTTCATTGCTGAGCTCACATGGACTTGTGAACCGATCTTCAAGCTCCTGAGGAAGAATGCACAGATCAGTTGGAACGAGGAGAGTCAGGCAACGTTTGACAAGATCAAGCAGTTATTGGCCAGACCTCCTATTTTGGCCCCACCAGTGCCAGGACGGCCTTTACTACTCTATCTATTAATGACCCAACATTCCATGGGAGCAGTTTTGGGCTAGCATGATGAATCCGGTCGTAAAGAGAGGGTGATATATTATTTAAGCAAGAAGTTTAATGATTGCGAGGCCAGGTACACTACTATAGAGAAGATCTGCTTATCTCTCGTCCAGGCAACCCAACGCCTAAGACATTATATGATGGCATACCCTGTCTTTCTCCTTTATCGCCATGACCGTATGAAGTATTTGTTCTAGAAGTCTGTGCTCGTAGGGCGATGTGTTAAGTGCAGGTGTTATTTTCTCAATACGATATCACATTAATCACAGAAATCTGTAAATGGACAAGCAGTGGCAGACCACCTGGCTGAGCTACCTTTACTAGAATATCAGCCTTTACAGACTCAATTCCTAGATGAGGATGTATTGTTCGCCATGAATGATGATGACGAGCCAGAGGAGGCTGAGGAGAAGAGTCAGTGGCACCTATACTTCAACGGTGTAGTTGACAAAAGCGGAATGGATATTGGTGCCGTACTGGTAACCCCCTAAGGACAGATGACTCCATACGGTAGAAAAATAAACTTCAAATGCATGAATAATGAAGCCAAATATGAAGCATGCATATTAGGACTTCAAATGGCATTGGAGCATGGTTTCCACAAGTTACATGTACATGGCGACGCCATGCTAGTCATCGCGCAAGTTAACGGTGATTGGAAAACTACAGATTAGATGCTCACCCAGTACCATGCTCATCTTATGAAACTTGCGACAGAACTCCAGGAGGTTCACTTCTCTTTTATGACTATAGCCTAGAACACCTATGTAGATGACATGGCAATCTTAGCATCGTGGCTCTCAATACCAGAAGACCGTGCAGTGGATGTATCAGTTACATGTGCAGAACAACCGGCCCACTGCATGAATACAGAGGAAGCAGACATAGTGGAAGAGCTTCCATGATACCATGATATCAAGGTCTTCCTAGAATCAGGGAATCTCCTAGCCAATGCCTCGACCACAGACAAGAGAATCATGGCATGACCAGCATCCACGTACATATCGGGAGCAGGACACTTGTATAGAAGGTCTTACAACCAGACATTGTTACGCTGCATAGACAACAAAGAGGCCGACGTCTTAATGCTTCAAGTACATGTAGGAGTCAGCGGCCCGCATATGAATGGAGTGCTCCTGGCCAAGAAGATTATGCTGCAAGGTTATTTTTGGTCAACCATGGAGGCAAATTGTTGTCAGTTTGTGTGTAGATGCCATAATTGCCAAATACATGGGAACTTTATTTACACGCCTTTACAATCGCTGCACAACATGTCCTCGCCATGGCCCTTTTCCACTTGGGGAATAGATGTCATTGGATCCATTCATCCCATAGCCTTTAACGGTCATCACTACATCCTGGTAGCAATCGACTACTTCACAAAGTGGGTGGAAGAGGCCTCCTACAAGATGGTTACTAC
Organism: Posidonia australis; assembly: GCA_024699735.1. Lineage (NCBI taxonomy): Eukaryota > Viridiplantae > Streptophyta > Magnoliopsida > Alismatales > Posidoniaceae > Posidonia > Posidonia australis. The sequence continues at coordinate 7,968 of JAMKQA010104010.1, read as the reverse complement.
AGCAGCAACGGAGAAATTCATTAGAAACAACATCATAGTTCGGTACAGGGTTCCGCATGCCATTATCTCTGACAATGGATAGAACTTTATAGCCCAAAGGATCGAGGAATACCTATGTAATTTCAAGATCAAGCACCATAGGTCCTCCCCTTATTGGCCGCAGATGAATGGCACCATCGAGTCTGCCAATAAAAATCTCACCAAGATCTTGAAGAAGATGGCAGAAACTCTCAAAGACTGGCATGAGAAACTCCCATATGCATTGTGGGCATACAGAACATCAGTTTGGACACCAATAGGAGCAACTCCCTACTCCCTAGTATATGGCTTGGAGGCTGTCTTACCCATTGAAGTGGAGATTCCATCACTCAGGATCCTAAGAGAAGTTGAACTCAGAGAGGCAAAATGGGTTGAAGACCGTTGTATCCAGCTAAACCTCGTTGATGAGCACTGACTACAAGCCCTACACCATACCCAGTGCTACCAGAGGAGGATGGAGAGATCCTACCAAAGGAAAGTCCGACCTAGAATCTTTACACTAGGGGATTTGGTCTTGCGAGCCATCCATCTCCCTGACACTCGTGGCAAATTCAAACCTAACTGGCACGACCCCAATATCATCAAATAGGTGCTCTTTGGGGGAGTCGTATTCCTCAAGGACATGGACCACATTGAGCAATCAGAGCCGGTCAACTCATGCTACCTGAAGAAGTATTACCAATAACATGGAGTCGTATCCTTGCCTCGAAAAGCACTTCTACTACATTTTTACATGCATTATTCTCTCTATTCATGCATTTTTCATCATCCCACACTCATGTTTTTCCTTTGCTCTCGTTCTGCATGCATTGCATCTCAACACAAAAGCATCAAAAGAAAAAAATTCATGCACGCATGCATTAATAAGAGCACTAGTATCATCCACATAAGCATTTTGCCTGGTGATGAAAATCGAATAAGCTTGCCTATTACGGAAAGGGGCCTATTCTTCCTCAGTCGATACTACATAGACGTTCTAGTAAGTGAGGGAGCCACCACTCATTGAGAACAAGGTGACAAATCCAAACGTCCCGAAGGACCTACACCTCCAGAGAGAGATAAAATGTTAGGATGTGAGTGAGTGTGTGAGCAAAACAATAATCCCATGGATAAGGGCTCTAAAAGAAATACGGAGATAGAAGGTGCAGACAAAAGTTAGCCCTAAGAGGAAGAGGTGTGTGGAGTAACTCTGTCCCTATCACATACCTCAGAAAGGAGTCGAAGCACGTACCTAAGAAGAGTCCCCACCGCCTAAGGGTTTAGCCACCCCTCACTCACCATCAAAGTAGCAACTGCCTAGGTACCTATTACCTCCAAGAAAAGGACAGAGTGAATCCACAAGCCTATGAGGGAGTAAAAGAAAGAGGATAATTGAAAAAAGTAGGTGTAGGGCCTTAGGGAGTTTGGTACGACGCCTATTCCACCACACAGCCCAACAAACTACTACCTCACCCTTTCTAGAGTGCCACATACAATCAAGATGTCTAGGTAGTGTTGGGTGAGTTGGAGATTTCCTCCTTCCCAACGACAGGTATTAGAAGCATTCCAAAAGCTAACGGCAACAAAAATAGCAAAACAATAAAAATAGCATCATTCATTCATGCATAACTCATGCCCATTCATCTCATCCATTTTGCAAGGCACTGCTTCATTCTTGAACTAGGGGCATGCTAGCTGCCTTTTGGGTTGACAATTTAGCAAAGGATATCCAAACTAGGGGCATGCTAGCTGCCTTGTGGAAGAACCTCCTGTATCTAACCAGGGGCATGTCAACTGTCTTTTGGTTAGGCATGTGTAAATCTGCTACAACACACTCCGAGAACGTGATACTCGACCAGGGGCATGTCAGCTGCTCTAATGGTTGAAAACCCCATAATCTACCCAGGGGCATGCCAGTTACCTCATGTGTGGATGCATCGAGCCAGTACTTTGGTCACATACATGTTCATGGCCTTATTGATCCAAACTTTTACTGTCAAACCAGAGGATGCGACTGCTGCCTTTCAGAAGAGGATGAACAGTTTTCAAAATAGTCAGATGCAGAGAGGAGGCCTTTCTTCAAACATTCTTGCAAGTAAACTATCCACCAAATAGCACAGCAACAGGCACAGGATTCCTGAGGATGAAGCCCAGTCAGAGCCCAAACTCATTCCCGGCCTTTGCACTTGCACAGGTCTTTGGTACACCCTATAGAAATGAGATGCAAGACACAGCAATTCGGGACAACAATGGGGGCTGTAATCATTACTTCCAGCCTTTGCCGTGATTCTGCAAAGTTGGCAAGATACTCTCTATCTTGCATATAACCATAAAGCAACCTATCCAGCGGCAAAAACATTATCATCGAGCTGTGTAGTATCTCTCGGGATTGAAGGGTACAGTTGACTTCTTGAGTACCCAATGTCAGCTCTATCACTCGACAATCTCAACCATTGATCTGGGGGTTTGTTTCCCACTAGTTTGGGACATTTGGTCTTGACTAGTAGGTAACAAAGACCTCTTGCTAAGTCTATGCGCACAAGATAGTCTGTTCGACAGCCTATTGTTTAGTTTACTCGGTCTCGATTTCGACATTCAATCTTAGCCTTGGACTGGTCTTTCTCAATTCATTTATGCTGCACCTTGTTATTTCCATTATACTTTGTAAAGTATTGTTGTGTGGAACAAAGTTATTTGTCATTCCGAATATTTTAAATATGTTCTATAGACCTGAATCAAGAAGCCAAAGCTCCCCTATTGATCATGGGTTTCCCTACGATGGTTATACCGATGCATTGCTCAAATGTTCTCCGAACGTGGATTGGAAAATTAACAGACAGTGATCACGACAAGCTACGAACTTGGGGCATCTCATCAAAGTTCTTAGACATTGCAAATGTGAAGGTCTCCCAATGCTTTCTGTGTGCAGCTGCCCGATTTTGGAAGCCTACAAACCACGTATTCCGCTTCGGAAGAATTGAATTAACTCCTACCTTGGAGGAGGTGCATCAAGTGTGTTTTCTACCAAAGTTTCTAGGGCCCACTGTGTTTATACAGCGCGACGGATACTCTTCAGTATTGAGTGAACTGACTGGCTTGTCAACCGACGATTGTGGTCGGCAACTTATCTATACTGATGGACAATCTCCCATGCTACAGCTGACCTACTTTGACAAGGTAGCCGAGATGCGCACCTCCTTGGGTGATGAACTATGGCTAAAAGGTTTTGTCATCTGCTTCTTAGGTGAGTTGGTGTTTAGCAACGGCCAGACAGTTGTGAACATCGAGGTTGCAAAGATTGTTTTGGCAGTGATAACCCGTCAGATAGACCTGGCCCTAGTTAACCTAGCAGAGGCTTACCAAGCCTTAGACTGGTCATTGCAACGATGTTGACATTTCTATGGTTGTGGAGCTTTTGTACAAGTATGATTGGCTGCTCATATGGGTGTAGAGGTCTTACGCCCTCAACAGTTAGCCTTTGAATCTTATTTCCAAAGTGGTCATGCTCGCACACTCACCTCAGTTCTCATAGAGTATGAGCAATTGGAGAGTTTGACAAAAGACAAGGTGACTTGGCGCATCATTCCTTCGACAACTCATAACTTTGAAGCTTTCCTCAATACTACCAACATGCAGCTTATCATCCTCTCGAGGCTGGCAGGTGGTGTTGAATATCATCCAATTCATGTGATGTGATAGTTTGGCTATCGACAAGATTCCTTTGCTCAAAGATCGATGCCAGCTCGTTTCCAAGAGTACCCTCTAAGCTCTTATGCTATGACCAAGGAACTATCGCACATGCTTACCGGCTCCATCCGATTGAACAATCTTACCGTCATAGAAGGGAAGGGTTGCACAACTGATTATGAAGCCGAAGTTGAAGAAGCCCAGTCGATATGTGGAACTACTCCGAGCCATACACAGTTTCCCAAAGCTAGGGGCTCTAAGAGATCTAGAGATGACACAGATTCTTGATATTTGTATTTTGCTATTTTATTCATTGCAGGTTGAAATAGTCTAATCACTTCATTGTATCCAGTTATTACAATAAGTACATTGGAATACTTTTGCCAGTTTGTTTAAATGCTTGTGATTGATAGAAAGTCGCCATTGCAACAACACGTGCTCAGCTGGTTCAAAATATTGCCCTTTTCTGCCTGTCAACTTCATGCTCGGGTCTACCTGGCTAACAGTCGAGAATATTGTTTTGATTTGATACCTAGGCTTGGACAAATGGAGTCGTCATAGACTTCTGTGCCAGGTAAGGCGGAATCCAATCCACTCTGTGGACTTGCTCTATGTCGAACAAGTCTCATTTCCATCTTCTTTTAAGCCTCAAGCAAGGTCTAGATGTTCTCATCCCAGATTCGCTCCAGACAAACGAATCTCGGTGCCATTTACTTTGTGGACTTGCTCTATATCGAACAAGTCCCATTTCCATCCTCTTCTAGGCCTCGAGCAAGGTCTAGATGATCCCATCCCAGATTCACTCCAAACGAACAGATCTCAGTGCCATTTACTCTGTTGGACTTGCTCTATGACGAACAAGTCCCATTTCCATCTTCTTCTAAGCCTCGAGCAAGGTCTAGATGTTCTCATCCTAGATTCGCCCTGGACGGATGAATCTCGGTGCCATTCACTCTGTTGGACTTGCTCCATGTTGAACAAGTCCCACTTCCATTTTCTTCTAGGCCTCGAGCAAGTTCAAAAGGATCTTATCCCAGATTCACTCCGAATGGACGGATCTCGGTGCCATCTACCCTATTGGACTTGCTTAAGTCGAACAAGTCTTATTGTCCTCTTCCTCTAGGCCTCGAGCAAGGTCTAGATGTTCTCATCCCAGATTCACACTAGACAGACGAATCTTAGTGCCATTTACTCTGTGGACTTGCACTACATCGAACAAGTCCCATTTCCATCCTCTTCTAGGCCTCAAGCAAGGTCTAGATGATCCCATCCTAGATTCATTTCGGACGGACAGATCTCGATGCCATTTACTCTGTTGGACTTGTTCTATGATGAACAAGTCCCATTTTCATCTCATTCTAGGCCTCGAGCAAGGTCTAGATGTTCTCCTCCCAGATTCGCTTCGGATGGACGAATCTCGGTGTCATTCACTTTGTTGGACTTGCTCTATGTCGAACAAGTCCCACTTCCATCTTCTTCTAGGTCTCGAGCAAGGTCTAGAGGATCCCATCCCAGATTCGCTCCGAACGGACGGATCTCGGTGCCATCTACCCTGTTGGACTTGCTCAAGTCGAACAAGTCTTATTTTCCTCTTCTTCTAGGCCTTGAGCAAGGTCTAGATGTTCTCATCCCAGATTCACTCTGGAGGGGCGAATCTCGGTGCCATTTACTCTGTGGACTTGCTCTATGTCGAGCAAGTCCCATTTCCATCCGTTTCTAGGCCTCGAGCAAGGTCTAGATGATCCCATCCCAGATTCGCTCTAGATGGACGAATCTCGGTGCCATCACTATGTTGGACTTGCTCTATGTCAAACAAGTCCCATTTTCAGCCTCTTCTAGGCCTCGAGCAAGGTTTAGATGATCCCATCCTAGATTCGCTCTAGACAGACGGATCTTGGTGCCATTTACTCTGTTGGACTTGCTCTATGACGAACAAGTCCCATTTTCATCTTCTTCTAGGACTTGAGCAAGGTCTAGATGTTCTCATCCCAGATTCGCTCTGGACAGACGAATCTCGATGGCATTCACTTTGTTGGACTTACTCTATGTTGAACAAGTCCCACTTCTATCTTCTTCTAGGCCTCGAGCAAGGTCTACATGTTCTCATCCCAGATTCGCTTTGGACGGACGAATCTCAATGCCATTCACTTTATTGGACTTGCTCTATGTCGAACAAGTCCCATTTCTTCTTCTTCTAGGCCTCGAGCAAGGTCTAGATGTTCTCATCCTAGATTCGCTCCAGACGGATGAATCTCGATGCCATTTACTTTGTTGACTTGCTCTGTGTCGAACAAGTCCCATTTCTATCTTCTTCTAGGCCTCGAGTAAGGTCTAGATGATCCCATCCCAGATTTTCTCTAGACGGACGGGTCTCGGTGCCATCTAATTTGTTGGACTTGCTCTATGTCGAACAAGTCCCATTTCTATCCTCTTCTAGGCCGGACGAGGTCTAGATGATCCCATCCTAGATTCGCTCCAGATGAACGGGTCTTAGTGCCACTTCTTTGTTAAATTCCCCACCTACATTGTTTTCCCTCCCTTCTGGGTTGGTAACCCTAACTATCTATTAATGACCCTAACCAGGCTGATAACCCTAACTATCCAACAATGAGTCTGTCAACTCATCAGCGGGCTGATACCCCAAACTATCCGGTTGACAACCATCACATTGTCCGGAGCGGGCTGATATCCCAAACTAACCGGTTGAAATCTGTCATCAGTTAACCCACAGTCGGCAAGTCCGATATCTAGCCATGCATCCTTTTAGGCTAAAAGGTCAGTCATATGCCAAGTTCCCCTTGTTGTGTGACAAGCCTGATGGCCTTGTCCGGGCATCCCATGGCATGAGTTGGGAAATCCCTCGTACTCCCCTCCGTGGACTAACAAGCTACCCACTCGTCGCTAGCATCGTCTTCATGCATCAGTTGCATCATGTATCACCCGGCATTAGGGTCAACCCTTGCATCAGCACCATGCAAGGGCCATGAGTCATGACTTCTGGTGCCTCCACCGAATATGTGGTTCACGGTCCCACAGTAAGTACCACTCGCCCGTAGACTCAGGCAAGGAGTCTTGTCAACTCTAAGCATCGGTCTCGATTCCCTAGACCTTACTCATGGAGGGGCATCTGTAGACACCCCAATTTTGCAGTCACTTGGCAGCAAGCTCCTCTGGAAAGATGCTTTGATTGCGACCACTAAACCTAAACCCTAACCTACTCAAATCCATTTAGGTCCAAACAAGTCCATTTAGGCCCACATAAGCCCACTTTAACCTAATTTAAACAAAAACCCATAATTAAAAAATATAAACCAAACAAAACTCACTTAAATCATTAAAAAAACCTAAATTAATTAAGTAAAAACTTTAATCCAAACCTAAAACACATAAAATCCACTTAAATATTGAAAATCCCAATTATTCAAATAAAATCCACTTAAGCCACTTAAAATCCAAATTTAATTAAGTAAAAACCCTAATTAAAATCAAAATCAAATAAAATCCATTTAAAACCCAAGTTAATTAACTAAAAACCCTAATTAAATCAAAATCAAGTAAAATACCTGTAAACCTTTTAAAGCTCAAATTAATTCAGCAAAACCCCTAATCAAAACCTTAATCAAGTAAAACTGAATAAAATCCACTAAAAATTAAATCTAATTAAAAAGAAACCCTAATCGAAACAAAAATCAAGCGAAAAACAATTAAATCTAAATCTAAATCAAATCCTTAATTAGATCAAATAGAAACCAATTATTGAAACCCTAATTAAATCAAGTAATGATTAATTTTAAAAGTAATCAAATCTAAAACTTAAACACAAAATCGTAATCCATTTAAATCCAAAAAGACCCTAAAAATAATAAAACCCAAAATCCTAATTAAAATCACAAAAACACTAAAATAATAAAACCCAAATCAAACTTAAAACTAAAAGACTAAATCCTAATTACAATCTGTAGACACCCCGATTTTGAGGTAACCCAGAAATGAGTATCTGTATGTTGCTTTGGATGTGATCAGCCCCTGAACCGAGCCCCGAACCCATTAGCCAGAACCCAAACAAAGTTCCTGAGTCAGGTTGGTGCACCAAGTTGGCGCACCAAGCAAGCGCACCAACTAGGCGCACCAACCAGGCGCACTAAGCAGGCGCCCAGCCGTTTCTAGACCGCGACTGTTGACCTTCCATCTTCCAGCTGTTAGCTTTGCAAATGAATGTGCTCGAGAATATTCGAGCCTTTTCGTCTACGAGGCCCTCCAGCT
>JAMKQA010104009.1:0-11336 GCA_024699735.1 Posidonia australis | reverse complement strand
TAAATAATCTCCTTGTATGTAATTTGTCATTAATCTGTAAAAACCGATCTAAGTAATTAAAAAGTGTTAATTCTCTATTCACCCCCCCTCTAGAGGAGCTATCCGATCCTACATCTAGGTCGACGGCGTAACGCGTGGAAGCCTGGTGATCCCCTACGCCTCTCGACGGCGAGCGACGGTGGTAACTGGGTTGGCGTCGACGGCGAAGGTCCTTTGGAGCGGAGTGGGACCAGAGAGATGGGGGAGAAAAGAAGAGATTGGACGAGAGGAGACGAAGGGAAGGAGGAGAGGAGAAGAAGAGGGGGAGAAGAGGAGGTGAGGCCCCCTAGGGGGCCTCACCTGAGGCCAAGTGGCCTAAAACCACTCTGGTGGGCTGTACCCACCACCGGATGTGGGTCTACGACGGGCCATAAAAGGGGGGGCACCGTCGTGGTTCGATTCCAGGACCCTAAACGATCCTACAAGCCTAATGAATCGAAAAAAGAAAGAAAGGGGAGAGTAGTTACCTGTGGTGTGAGATGTCCCTTCCGGCGAGACGGTAGACGGCGACATTTGGGAGCAGCTCCGGCGGTGCTCTGGCTGGGGCTCTGGGAGGCAAAAAAAAATAGGGCAGGGATCGCTCTAAAAGGTGGGGCTTGCTTCACTCATGATCTAGGTCGCAAGAGGGCAGGCTGTTGCTTCTGGAGGGGAGGCTCGCGATGTCCCTGGCTTGACAGCAGTGAGGGGCTTTTAAGCTCCTACAGAACTGTTCCCTGCCGTCGATCTTCCTTACAAGGGGCCAAGGCCGTAGGATTGAGTGCGTGGCCAAGGTGGAAGGTCCGGTGATCGCAGGGTCAAGGATTCAGCCCCAGAGAATCAAGGATTGGCTACAAGATCCTCGCCGGAGAAAACGGGGTCACCAACGGTGAAGGCTCGTCGTAAAAATTATTTGCTTTTCTATAGTTTTCTGGTTTAAACATTTATTGGGCCTATTGGGCTGAAACGGGCTTAGGGTTTTGCTTTTTCCTTTGTTTTCCTCTTTTTCTTTTGGTTTGTGATTTAAATTTAAGATTAATTTGATGATTTGTGATTTGATTTGAGGATTTGGATTGATTATTTGTGTTTTAATATCTCAAGTTGATTAAGGTTTTATTTGATGATTTAAATTTAATTAAATGATTTGTCTAGGTTTTAAACAGATTAAATTGTTTTCTCTTGATTTTTGGTTTTGGATTTATTTGAATTTTGATTTGGTTGTTTTAAATTTTGGATTTGATTAGATTAAATTTAGATTTGATTAGTTTTCACTTGATTTAATTAAGGACTTTATTTAGGTTTTGATTTAAATGATTTTCATTTGATTTAATTTAGTATTTTATTTAGGTTTTGATTTAGGGTTTTAATTATTTTAGGTTTTTGTTTTGTTTTATTTTGGGATTTTCATGGATTTTAAGTTTTTTGAATTAGGGTTTTCAACTTTAATTTAGGCTTTTTATTTATGTTTTATGATTTTAATTAAATTTGTGGTTAAGGTTTAATTAACTCGTTTTAAATTAGAGTTTTAATTATTTTAGGTTTTTTTTGTTGGGATTTTCGTGGACTTTTGGATTTTTGATTTTAAGTTTTTAATTAGGGTTTTGTGATTTAAATTTGATTTTTGATTTTGGAACTTAAAGTTTAATTAATTGGCCTTGAATTAGGGTTTTGAATTTGAATTTAGGTTTTTTGTGTTTTAATTAGGGTTTACTGGTTTATTTAGGGTTTTTGGATTTTAAATTAGGGTTTATGGTTTTAATTTTGGGATTCTATGTTTAAAATTAGGGTTTATTGGTTTATTTAGGGTTTTTGGACTGATTAGGTTTTGGATTTCAATTAATTGGATTTTAAGTGTTTTAAATTTGACTTTGACTTAGATTAGGGTTTTGTTTTATAAATTGGATTTTAAGTGGATTTTAAATGTGTTTGGTTTGGTTTTTATTTTAATTAGGTCAGAGTGGGCTAGTGTGGGCCTGAATGGGCTAGGGTTTTGGTGGTCGCAACCATAGAATCTTTCGGAGGAGCCTGCTGCTAAGTGAATTCAAAATCGAGATGTCTACAGGTACTCTACCTAAATAGTTTATTAGTCACCAGAATGCCACTTCTTAGCTACCTTAATGTTTGCGAAAAGACTAATATCTTTGGATTTAATAGTTGTCGACAGACTTAAATGAGTGTACATTTTGGAAGAGGCAAATAAAATACCTAATGAAGAACATATATGCTTAGATATGCACAAATAATTGACAAATAAAATAGAACATACCTAATAAAGAATATGGATGATTATATGCTTAATAATGCTTGTCGAGATGTTTGATCATCTGTACCTTTAATTATATTTGATTATTTGTACCTTTAATTATTCTTGACATCGTTGTAATGATATGTTTATTCTTTTTAAATGCTTTTGAATATGTGTATTTGCATATTGTGCTATATTATTTTACTTTATATTAAAACAAAGAGTAGGATAATTAAAAAACAATTGCATAACACATCAATACACACTATAAACACATACACACTATAATAAATCGCATATCAGAGGTCAAGTATGCGTTCTTGACTCACTAGGTGACTATGTCCCATTTCAGACTACATCGAAGACTACATTTGCCCTCAGACTATTGGTGTTTGATTGCATGTGCCATTTCTCAAAGGGTCTTTTATTATCTATGTTTGTTGAGAAAGGTAAGTTGGTTTGGCTATCTCCACTTGTGATAGGCTTTAAGATCCAAAAATAAACAAATCTTGAAGCCTGATCTATGCACAATCTAAGCTGAAACCTGCAGTCACAAAAAGTTGAATCAAAATTCAATAACATACAAGCACAAAATTTTGAAACCTACAACCAACTGAATCTCAAAGCTAAAAGAAAAAAGAACACTAAAACCATTGCAAGATATAACAACAAGAGCTCAGGCCACTTTTTGTTAAGATAAAACCTTTTGCACAAGCCAACTGAAACAATCACTTTCAACAGTGACTCCACATAATCCTAGCTTAAAACAGAGTCTAAGACCATCTAAACAAGCTCCACATAATGCAACAACAAAAGTACACTATCGTATTAACTAATCAAAGAACTATCATGTCCAGGGATCACACTCATAATGCCCACTTGTTTTTTGAAGGCTTATTATTACCACTTAGTAACAACCTACCTGCTTGCCATAGCAACATCATCTTGATTTGTATATGTTTCTTGATTTCTTATCATATTTTTTTCAATCTAGACCTCTTATTGTAACTTTTTGTTGTAGAAAGTAACGTCTTTTTATCATATTGGATGTATACACTAGTTATTGATGGAAAAATATATAACAATTTTCAGCGTAGTGTTCAAGAATTTGTGGATTTTGCATATAACCATGGTCAGAACATTGTGGAAAGAGATAGTAGGATTATATGTCATTGTAAAAAATATGCACTGTTGTAAAAACAATTGAAAAAGGAAATGGAAATACATTTGTATAAGAAGAGATTTGTAGAAGGCTACAAGTGTTAGTTTAAATATGGAGAAGTCTTTTCTTGTCACAAGAATGCTACTCCTGTTAGTACAAACCCTATTGTGGATATGGTGATAGATGTGGTTGGTCTTGAGTTTGACCAGTCTACTGATGAAGAGCCATATGGAGAATCTCAAGAGTTTTATGAGTTATTAAGAAAACAAAGGAATCATTGCAACCATGTTATAAGAATTATATAAAGTTATCGGTCGTGTTTGAGTTATTAGCTTTGAAGATCAACTACAACATAAAAGATAGTTGTTTTGATATCATGATAAGTAAAATCAAGAAAATGCTGTCAGAGTCATAAATTGCCGAAGAATTACCACAAGATGAGGAAGATGATGAGAAAGATAGGGTTGGTAGAGGTGAAAATTAATGTTTATTCAAAACATTATATCCTATACTACAAGAAACACGATAACAAATTAGAGTGTCCAGAATGTCACAAGCCTCGTTATAAAAGTGATTCAAGAACACGTATACCTCAGAATGTGCTTTATTATTTCTCTTTAGTACCAAAGCTGAAAAGGTTGTACTATTGTGAGAGACTGTAAAATATATGACATAGTATGCAGATCATATACAAGACATTGATATGGAGTATCCTTCTGATACTAAGTGTTGGCAAATTCTAAAGGAGTCCTTCCGTTCATTTGCTATAGAAAACCACAACATTATTTTCGTTCTTTCTATTGATGGATTCGATCCACATGGTAAAGGGAAAGATTACTCATGTTTGTTTATCATGAATACACCATAAGATTACTCATGTTTGCTTATCATGATTACACCACATAATCTACCTCCTTTGATGTGTAATAAGAGACCGTACATGTTTTTATCTTTGCTCATTCTTGGGTCTAAGTTATCTTGAAAAACACATTAATGTGTACTTAAGGTCTCTTGTAGACGAGTTGAAGAGGCTTTGGAATACTGGAGTTGAGACATATGATGTATGCAAGTGGCAAATTTTTAACTTGAGAGTTGCCTTGCTTTGGATTATTAGCAATTTCCTTACATATGGAATGCTATTTGGTTGGAGTATACATGGAAAGATGAGTTGTCCTTATTATTGTGGATAGCGGGATTTCACGTGGGTGGCACTCATGTTCTCGCATTTCGTTGTGTTTCATAGCCTTACTCATGTCTCTTTGATTGAATCCAACTCCTTTACTCCACAGATGATGGAATCGATGTAATCGCCACTCTCAGTTTACTTTCGTTGGTCCTCGAGATGCCTAAGGAGATGTAGACGTTGTGAGTTATGCTACCTTAGAACAACGTCAGCATTGCCTAAGGGTGTCTGTATTGATGAACTCTTCTTCATCTTCTTTTCCTTACAAAACAAATTTAACTACTCGTGGATTAATAGGTGTAGAAAGCGTGGAAATAATGGAGAGAAGACAATATATAAAAAAAGATGACATAACTATGTACTCGAGGGGCTATTTCCCCTGAATGGACTATATGCTATGAAATATAACAAATGCAATGCAATAACAAAATATATAACCAAATTAAACCCCCTTTATAATGCAAAGAAGAAAGACACTAGCTCTCTGTAACTAAAGGCTTCTCTACTCTCTCTCTCAGAGTTCCCTCATATTTGATTTTCTCAGGTTTGTCTTTAGGTCTTTTCCTATTGATTTCCCTCCCTCCAAATTTTGGCTTCGTCTATCCTTTAGTTTTTTTGGTTCCCTCAAAGGTTAGGGTGAATACCTATTTATAGAGATATGGCAAGGACTATGGATAGTAAGAAATTCAAAAATGGTAGCTACAATAGGAAATTTCCAATTCTAGAGTGCTGAACGCAGTAAAGCTAGTGTTCTATGTAAAACGTCAGATATAAGGCATTTTATAACATATGATGCACCCAATCAAGCGTTCAACAATTTGCCGACACCAATTGCCAACTTTGGGGGTTTAATCACCTATTAATGACTGATTGAAGTTTGATTAAACCCTAATTAAGCACACACATGATCAACGAACATCCATGAAAGGCAACATTTTGAAGTTCAAACTTTTCCAAATAAGAAAAGTTGTTGACGTGGAGAGTCTAGGTCACCAAGTGTAGAACACCAAAAGGTCAGCGTTCTATATCTCCAAATAGAAAACTTGTCAAATTTGGTCAAGAAATTAATGGGCCTAAATTACTGAAATCAAGGGATAGTGACGATCTTTATAAAAGGTATGGGACGACGCTGAGTTTTGAAAATCATTCACATCCATAAAAGGTAAGTGGGCTAAAATGGAAAAGAATCTACTGTGGGTTGTAAAACACTATGTTCTAAGCGTTCAATGTAGAACACTGGAAACAACATTCAATGTTGAACACTGTGTTCTTTGTGTTCTACACCCTAGGGAGGATACCTAAGTCTCTGAGCTGGAGAGGCAAGGCTCTAAGATGGGGCATTACTATGTAGTGGCGTAACATGATTAAAGGAGGTTGGGACATGCTTAAAATAGGATATCTACAATTGTATGGAACACACAAAATCATTTCAACTTTAATATGGTCACAAGTCATGTTTCTTTAACTGCCATCATCAATTCTTGCTCATAGACCACTCATAATGAAAACAAAGGTAAGTTTTTAAGAAGAATATAGTCGAATTGTCCAACTCACCTCACAGGTTGTCAAGAGAATAATTGTTTAGTCGATTATCAAAGTTTGAGCAAATTATTTTTAATCATAATGTTGATCCACAAACTTTAGAAGGATTCTGGAATACTCACAATTGAATGAAGATCAACATATTCTAGGAGTTATTGTATTAGTTGAAGCTCTTAATTTATTATAACTTAGATGTTATGTATATCGAGAAGAATGTATTTAACAATTTGTTTTACACGATATTAGATGTCAAGGGCATAACAAAAGACACAAAGAATGCACATAGAGATTTGAAATTGCTTTGTAGTCGCAAGGACTTGCATCTGATAAAGTATGTCATTGGAAAGACTAAAATGGCTAAAGGAAAGTACATACTTGATAAGAATCAGATAAAGATAGTATGTGAGTAGGTTAGCAACTTGAAATTTCTAGATGGATATGCATCAAATATATCAAAACTTATGGATCTCAAGAAATATACTTTTATGGGAATGAAAAGCCACGATTATCATATATTCATGGAGAAACTATTTCCCATTGCATTCAGAAGTTTGTTGCTTAAGTCTATTGTAAATGTATTTACAAATCTAAGCAAATTCTTCAAGGTCATTTGCTTCTCCAAATTATTTGTAAAAGATATGGAGACTTTAAGGAAAATATTATTTTCATATCATGCAATCTTTAAAAGATATCTCTGCTTGCTTTCTTTGATTCAATGGAATACCTCATGGTTTACTTACCTTACGAAGCTAAAGTAGATGGACCGATGCAAAATATCGATGGATGCATCTTTTCGAGAGATATATGTTATTTAAAAGAAATTTTGTTTTTTCATTTGTTATTACAAGCATTTTTATTTAATTTATCCACATTCTTATTAGGTACATGTTTTTCTTAAAATTAAAAGTTAGAAACAAGAATAGAGTGGAAGATTCAATAAGTACTCAATAGGCAGTATATCTACGAAAAGGTTGTCACATTTTGTTCTAGAAATTTTTACCAGAGGTTGAAATAATGCATAATTGAGTACAAAAGAATAGTGATATGGGAGTCGAGGAACCAAACAATATACTTTCTATCTTTTGTTCTAGTACTTGTTTATTTGGAAAGGCTAAAGAACGCCTAATGATCTGTAGTGAGAAAAATATTGCAGAATTATATGTTCTTAACAATTGTGATGAAGTCTCATCCTATGTCGAATATTTATCGTTATCTTTCTCGATACGTCCATTTAATAAATTTAAATAATGTATTATCTAACTATATTCTAAACTTTTAATTGTAAACAATTTAGATAACAATTAAGATTCCATACGAGTTTTCCATACGACTTTACTTGTAGGTTTATCGCTATCTTTCTTAAAAATGGGATATTTTAAACTTTTAATTGTAAGCATAATCCTTTCAAGTTGGTGGAGGATTAGCTACTCAAAATTCAAGGATTATGGTAAAAGGATCATGTTATGAAAAAGACCATATTAACTATTATGGTATCTTAAAAAGATCCTTGAGTTAGAATACTTTGATGTAAATAAAGTGATATTGTTTCTTTATAATTAATATGATCTTAAGGAAGTCATACACTACTTCAGACATGATATTGTAGATGTTATACCAACTAAATACTTGAGAAAATTCAAGCCATTTGTGTTAACTTCACAGGCTAATTAAGTTTGTTATGTACTTCAAGTTTCAAGAAAGAAGAAGAAACATGATTATTTCATTGTAATAAAGATCAAAGCACGTGCCTATATTGTTGTGGCCAATGAAATTCTAAATAACAAGTTTAAAGTCTTGTATTAACTTACTTGCGAGCCTCCACAATCAATGATTGTAGACGATGCTCTTAATCAAGTATTTACGATTCCATGTTATGGCAAATTGACGATGAAGAAGGAACATTTATAGAAGATGAAGGTGAAACGATGAAGAAAATGAACAAGAAGAAAATGTTGACTATAATAATAAAGATTAGAAGATTTTCTTGTCATTTTGGTATATACTTTCTTTATTTTAGTTTATAATATTGTTTTGCACTTGCATTTTATAAAATATACTAATAGTGATACATTGATTTGTTATTTCAAAAAAGTTTTGTTTTTAAATTTTGATATATATCAATCAATTAAGATGATATAGGGCACTAACAAACTAGATAACAAGTTCGTCATGGCATTCTTATTTAGCAATGTTGTCGTTCTTATGCTTGTAAGTACTATCAAGTTCTTATTTAAATTCACTTGTGATTTTCATTTTAGCTCCTTGATTATTCAACAAATTAAATGAATCTTACATGAATATTTTGATGTATTGCTTATGATATTAAATGACTGGGTTTAGTAAAGGTGGTCGATACTCTAGTGGATCTAGTGAACGTGGTTCATTGGATGTTTGAGAGATTGATTCTAATACTTTCATGAGTCCTCAGTTGATTAAGCACAAGCACTCACTAGGTATGCCACTACCTGGAGTAGGGTGGACACCTTCGATCACTTCAGTTCAGACTCCCACCTTTCCTCCTGTGATTAAGCATATAATTACTTTATTGAGTAGTGTTGTATGTTAAGTCCAACCTAAGTTGTTTTCTCCCCCTTAAGCTGTAGGTAATTAATATAATAAAATTATAGATTTTAAGTCTTGATATTATATATACTTATTGACAAATGTGGAATTTTAATGAAAATTAATAAGAGCAACAAGAATAAAGAGAGCATGGAGCAGATGTTAGACGAGTAACTCATTTTTCTTTATAATTTGATTTTAGTTAACATGTTACCTATTTTTTGCACTAAACTTGATTTAAATGCAGTACCTTAAAGAAAAGTAACAGGATTTCATCTAAAATTACAAAAATATTTAGATTTTATGTATCGACCATCGAGCATTAATGAACACATTTACATTCGGATGAGAGAAAAAGAATGTTTGATGTCCTATTGATAATAAATAATCCTTAGAGTTATCTTTAGTATTAACAATTAGTATATTAAATTAATAATCATGTTGGATATTTATAAAAAGTAAGTTTATTGATGTCAAATTTTTAAATAACCGCAAGTACACGATACATGTAAGTATAGGTCGATCCTAATGAAACTAGTGACTTTCAAAACTTTGATTGTAATATATGAATTAGAAAACTAGAGAGAGATAATGATGAATTATATCGAAAATTAATTAAGAAAAAGAAATCATAAAGAGAATATCAATAATAAAAAGCACATCTAAAGTTTCTATCCATTAGATCATAGTGGATTGTGTAAATATCTAGTTCATTTCATTTTTTGTAACAACTTCTAATTATCAAGGTTTATTATTAAACAAGAATAATATATGAAAATGAATCAACAATTATACAATAGCAAGGTCTAACATACCAATAGCAAGAATAAATCATAGAGAAACATGATTCTATGATGATCTATCAAGATACATGTTAGCATAATATACCAAGATAATATGATGTATGAAACATTTCTTATTTTTATACAACAATCATTAAGTATAGACCATGAAAATACGTGATAAACAATGATCGATCAAAAAATAATTGCAAAAGTAGACAATAAAATAGAGACAATAATCATAAACATAGAAAACGAGATAAAACTAAATATTACAATTATATCTTAGATTTAACTTTAAAAATTCTAGATATAAAGAGTGATTTAGTCTAACATAGTAATGGAAAGAAACGTTCTAGAAATTAAATGAACATTAAGAGACAACATGACTAAAATAAAATAAGAATTTTTATTTGTGACATCTGGGCCTGATTATCCATTTTTATTTGTAAACCATGTAATTAATTGTAATATTGCTTAAATGGTTTATTAATGGATAATCTGTTGTTTCTTGTTTGTGTGAGCTTGTGGTTGGTTGTCTGTGCGCCTGTTTGTGATCTGGGACCAATGTGGGGTCCGATTTGAAGATGCAAAGTTGTCTCGATTGGCGTGTCTGTCTTTTCTTAATTTTTCTCTCCTTCTTTTTCTCCTTTCCCCTTTTTCTCTCTCTCACGAGCCATGCCCTTCCACCTCTTTTTCCTCTTCTTCCACCTGTGCCACCAACGACGGAGGCCCGTGCCACCCCGTCCCTTTCGACTTGATGGATGGATGGCCGGCGACAAGCAGGTGGTGGCGGAGATAAAGAGAGGGAGGCAGGAGTAGGTAGAAGGGGAGCGTGGAGAGAAAGGAAAGGAAGAGAAGAGACGAAGCTGAGGCACGAGCTGGTAGGAGGTGGTGAGCCGCTTGTGGGTTCCGCCGACCGAGGAGGTTCGCCGGAGTGCGGGGAGAGTCACCGGGCAGCTGAGCCAGAAAATTAAGGGAAATGCATGTTAAATTGTAGAAAAATCATGAAATGAATGGGAATGTGATTTATGACATGAGAATGTAGAGATTATGCGGTTAGGATTGATGTTTCTGGGGAAAATGTGATTTTGGGGTTGAAGGCTACAGTAGCCGTTCTTGAGCCCCTTCCCCTTGTGATTTTCATTTGAAATGTGTGATTGATGGAATCATGAATGGTTTGAGGGGTTTTGAAGTAGACTTGAGGTTCTATACCCCATGATTTTATGAAAATTGTTGGTGAATGTTTGGGGGGTCCGATCGGGACTCCCACTTGGGGCGAATTTTCACTGCCCGGAAAGGGGTGTGCTCTGTCTATAAGGAATTCGGTATACCGAATTTATTCGATATGTCGAAATCCTAGCAAATTAAGCCAAAAACCAGGGTTCGGTAGACCAAAATTTCACGGTCGACTGAAATAAGGGGTTTCGGCATATCGAAAATTTTCGGTATACCAAAACAGGAAATTTCGAAATACCGATTTGAAAATTCGGTATGCCGTTTTTGCCCTGAACTTGGGATGTTAAACTGTGAATTTTAATGAATGTTAAATGATTTTAATGGTATGGTGGGTTTATATGTATGATGTTTCCCTATGTAATGACATTGAGGCATGTGGAATCCCAAACAAATGGATTTGGGTGTGGTTTTGGGTTTTAGACCCTATTAATGAATGAAAAAGATGGTTTTATGTGGTTTTGGGCATAAGACCCAATTTATGACTTTAAGCATAGTTTTCATGGCTTGAGTTGGGACCCCAGTGGAGGATCAAGTGTTGCAAGGAAATAGAGTCCTGCAACGAGAAGAATGGAATGAAATGGAAAATGGTTTTGAAATGGAACACTG